>CAIGRS010273181.1:0-19879 GCA_903798395.1 Fraxinus floribunda | reverse complement strand
ATAAAAAATGAAGTCAAATGGATACCAAATTTTCAATATTTTTCATGAAAAATTTTACCAATCAAACACAATTAATTACAATTCCCAATAAAACCTTTTTTAAGAAAATCAATTCTCTGTAAAACATTTTCTTTCCACCCATTTTCCGCCCTTGCAATCAAACAGACCCTAAGGTAAATTTCGGAATTATGGTTTTATATAAACAACCTATTGTAATCCTATTTGAAGTTAGTGGGCTATTTTGTGCTATGCTACAGTGGACATAGACACATCGAATCACTTAAATTTTGATTGTATTATTCTTCTTTTCTTTTCTATTTCAATGTTCAAGTTTTGCACAGCAAATCACTTTCAATCATGGTTCACACTTGACCATAAAGCAATTCAACAACCATCATAGTTTTTTCAAAAATCTTACCAGGCTGCAGTGGCTAAAGGCAAACTAAAGCAATTACACAGCCCAAAAAGTAAAGCCAAATCTTCTTAAAGAAACTATATTTGTCTCCTAAAAGGATAAGAAAAACCTAAAAACAATTCAGTCAGAATCTTTAATAAAGGTCCCATTAAATTATGTATTCCTAACACACATCATCATGTATTCCCAAGCAAAGAAAAGAATCATTCCTCAGCCATCACAATTTTGATACATTTTCTCTTCCAAATCTCTGGTTTTCAGCAATGGATTGCTTCCTTCTGGCCTTATTGTTTACCGTACTTCACACGTTAGTCTCAGTAGGTTATAGCTCTAGCCACGTTAATGCGTGTAGATCATTCTGTGGTAACCTTACGGTTGATTACCCTTTTACACTTCAAACTGGATGTGGGCATCCAGGCTTCCGAGAACTCTTATTTTGCATCAACGACGTCCTCATGTTCCACATTAGTTCTGGATCGTATCGCGTTTTAGACATAGACTATACCTATCAGTTCCTCATACTAGATGACCCTCACATGTCGACTTGTGACACAATGGTGCTACAAGGCCGAGGCAATGGATTTGTGGTCGAGGAATGGCGTGCACCATATTTGAACCCGACACCTGAAAACATGTTCATGCTACTCAAGTGCTCGCCCGAGTCCCCACTGTTCCAAGGTTTCCCCGGGAAACACTTGCCCTGTCAAAATGTATCAGGGATGAGCTGCCAAGAGTACTATGGCTGCCCAGCTTGGGACATGTTCGGACCTAAACGTGTCGGATTGAGGTCAGGGTCGGGCCCGCTTGAGTGCTGTGCACTGCCATTTGAAGCCATTAAGGCTGTGAATCTTTCGAAACTTGATTGCCAGGGTTATAGTAGTGCATACAGTCTTGCTCCCCTGAGAGTAGCAGGGCCTAATGAATGGTCTTATGGGATACAGGTTAAGTACTCTGTACAAGGCAAAGAGTCATTTTGTCAAACATGTGGTGCCACTGGCGGATCTTGTGGTTATGACATTGAACATAATAGTGATTTGTGCATGTGTGGGAGCTGGAATTCTACATCTAATTGTGATACAGGTTAGAAATTGAATTTGTCCATTCATTCCAAGTAATATTCTTTGGCGCACCCTCTTTTAGATTATTCGTTTTATATTGAGGTCAGGTAGAGGTGTCAGCTTGATTGTGTCAGAAATGCTCGATTTTGGACTGTCATGCCATGTCGGGCATATGACCTTTTACAGAACTCTATATTTTTTTGTGTCGATGTCAATGTTTTCTGCTAATTTAACAATTTGGCTTTTAGAAATTAGAACATATACTTAGGTGCATCCTCTTCTTACTTCCCCTTTCACACGGGAGAGAGAGAGGATGAGTAGAGATGTCAATTTGATCGTACCATGCTATAAGCTTTTATGGAATTCTTTAAATTCGTGTGGATATATGATTCAGTTATATGTTCTTTTTTTCGCAAATTTTAACGATTACTTTAAAATGCAGTCCACTCAGCATCGGGCAGAAGAAAATGGTCTTTAATGGTTGCAATAGCAGGTATATTTAGCCCCGTTTAACCTGCATTATTTTTTCATTCTCATTTTTATACTTATTTTCAACTACACATTTTTCAATGAAATAATATTTTCCATCACATCAATAATTTTTCCTTATTTTTCAACCACATATTTATCATCACANATATTTAGCCCCGTTTAACCTACATTATTTTTTCATTCTCATTTTTATACTTATTTTCAACTACACATTTTTCAATGAAATAATATTTTCCATCACATCAATAATTTTTCCTTATTTTTCAACCACATATTTATCATCACATCACTTCAAAAAATGCATGCTCTCATTTTAATATGAAACACACTCTATCACACGTTTCATTGTATAATAGTCCATTTAATGCATTTCTGAAGGATTTATATTCGTCGTGACAAGTGAACACACTTTATGCCTTTCAACACAAAAGTTTAAGTTTTATAAATAAATAGTAATGAACAGTGGATAAGTGTATAATACTGTGAGTACATCGTATTGTGTGGTTACAAACGAAGTTTGACCATTTATGAGCCGATTTATCGAGTTTGTCGAGGGATTTAAATATTTTTTCTTAAATGAGAATATTGTATGATACCCTTTTTGCCCACAACTTATCGTTATATTTGTCGTGTAAAAATTTTAAATGAAGTAATGCGTCAACTTCGACATTATAAATAAAACAAGGAGAAAAAGAAAGAGTTATTATGGAATAGGACCATGCTAGAGTGCCATAACTTTTTATTTAAAGGGTTCACCAAATGCTCCCCCCAATAGTGGGCCGTCATTTGCCCATTCGGTGAACCCTTAGGTAAAAAATTAGATACAAGTATCTTATTCTCATGGAATATTGGGGCCACCAGAATGAATTGCCAGTATCATAGTTGATTTTTAAGATTATTAGCAATTTAGCACATGCAAGAGGGAAATTAAGTTGCCTATTTTTCTTCAGCTTGTCGTAAATTTTATTTCTTTAATATTTGTTGAGCTCGATCCACTTATCATACTTACAATATATTGGGATATGCATTGTAACTTGATTGAAAATCTTGTAGGATTTGCGATATGTAAAGCTATTTCGAGATATCCCACTACACTTGCATGAAGAATTATAATTTTAAACATATAGGGCATGAAGAGTGTGATGGATCGTGCCTAAACACGGAGTAGACAAATGGTGTCGGAACTTGCCGTAAGATTGTTACATTTTTCACTTGTTTTCATCGTTAAAAACAATCTTATTTTGAAGCATGGATAATATTATTAGATTATTTTTAGTACAATGTAGTGTGTTGTGAAATTTTTGTACTCTGGAATATTATGTATTTCGTGAGTAGATGATTGTAATTATTTTACGTGTTTAAAGTTATTTTTATTGCTGTTAGAGAGAGAGAAAAAACAAAAACAAAAACAAAAACAAAAACTATTTTTGATTGAACGAGAAATAAAGGATAGTGTGGCCCCACTTAAAAATGAGTGATGTGGTTACAATCTCAATCTAAATATCATTACTCTTTATAAATCTATAAGCATTTATTTGGCTTTTGGGTAGGCCACAGGTTGCATTCTAGAGTGTAGACGGGATGAAAAAAAAAAAAAATTGAAAAGAAATATAATTAATTATTTAATAAAATATATGCACGTGGATACCTTCACGACGATTTCGTGATGAAATCAAAAGGTAAAAGGCATGTACAAATATAAAACGCCCTCGTATCAAATTCATTTCCAAATTGACTATATTTGTTTAGTCTATCAACGCACGGTTCCATTTCAACAATCTACCCCGTTTGTCCCCTATTATTTCAAAGGGTTTTGCTATTCTTACCGAATTTTTTACTTAGTGGTAGCAATCGAGCCGAGCGGCTAGTCGACTCAACCGCTCAGCTCGTACTGTAGCTGCTCGGGCTCGTCAAAAGACGAGCCCGAGCCCGAGTCTAGCCGGCCTTAGGCTCGTTTAATTTTTATTTTTTTTTAAGAAGGGTAGTTAAAAAAAAAAAAAAATCAAAAAAGGCTACTCGGCTCGAGCTCGTTACAATACGAGCTCGCCAACGAGCAGAGCAGGAGCTCGACTCGTTTTATAACGAGCCACAAACTCAAGCTCGTGGGCAACGAGACGAGCCGTGCCGGCTCGACTCGTTTGCCAACTCTACTTTTACCTACTACTCAGTACTCATAATAGAAGGTGGGGGACACGGCTCNCAGTACGAGCTCGTGGGCCGAACCGAGCTCGCCCACGAGCAACGAGCCGAGCAGGAGCTCGGCTCGTTTTATAACGAGCCACAAACTCGAGCTCGTGGGCAACGAGCCAAGTCGAGCCGGCTCGACTCGTTTGCCTACTCTACTTTTACCTACTACTCAGTACTCACAATAGAAGGTGGGGGACACGGCTCGGCATTATTTAATACATGTGGGGGCCGCACCTCATGTGAGAGGAGGGACTGGGGACACCATTCGGTAGTCCCTCTTCGGTACAAGTGACTTTTTCTATTTCAAAATATTGTTTGTTACAGTAAGATTTTTCATCATACATTCACCTAATAAAATATTCTACACACAAATCAATAAAGTTACTTTAAAATTCAACCACACATTTTTAAAAAAAATACTATTCATTACTCTATTTCTTCTACAATAATAAGAGACAAACACACACTAATATTTTATCGGAGGACTTATTCGCAAGACGTTCACATGACAAGTCATTCTCAAAATGGCTATGCATCTATAATCACTCAAAACATAGATCAATTTCAATAACATCAAGTTCTTTTAAGAGTTTGTATGAGACGTGCACGTAACGAATTCATTTTTAAATTGAATATGCGCATATAATTGCATATTTCAATTTGGGAGAACTGAAGTTTTGTAAGAACGTGCTTTTATGTGAGACGTACATGTAAAAGAATCATTTCGAAATCTATTCTTTTTGCATAAAAACTTTTACTGTAAATAAATTGTTATAATTTAATCCATTAAATATAAGGCGCTTTTAATATATTTATCAAACATTTTTTTATCACTACAATATAAAAGAGACAAAACTTGGCACGCCACGTGTCGCGATTTCATATCGTTGTAATTCATTTTTTTGTTTCGCCCATCGACATTTCTACGCCAAGTCGCCACTCCATCTTTAACATTTTTCCACTCAACCAACCATACCTCTTTACTCCTCCATTCCATTCCCACATTGACCCATATCGTAAGATTCCTTCTTCTTCTTGATTTTTTTCTCCCTACGTTTTCTATACACGCTGCTCTAATTTTGTCAAGGAATTTCCGTTTGACCATCCCAAGAACTTGTTTTTGCAGTTTCGAAGTGTTCATTGTCTGACGTCTGAGATTGCTCAAAATAGTGATTGAAATAAGGTATTTTTGTACCTAATGCCAATTTTTGCGAATCTGTGTATTATGGATATATTTGTTGTTTGTTTCATTGTTTCCATATCGATGCAATGAAATTTTTTAAAAGATTTTACCTTCACTTTTTGCTGTGTGTGGCATTGGTTTCTCAAGTAATTAATGACAGATGATTGCCTTTTATTTTAATTTTTGATAGTAGAATGTATATATTTTATCCTTTGCAGGGTAAAATTTATGAGCTGTTAGATGATGTCTTATATGCATTATTGTGTTGTATGGCTTCAATCAGTTATTGCTTGAGTTTTAGTTACATCTTTAGTTTTCAGTTTTCATTTTATAAACTCGGGTTAAAGTTTCAGTGATAACCGTGTTTGCCGAATTTTTTATTTTTGCTAGAAAAAACACTTTCATATATTTTGAAATTATAACTGGATTATTTCTTTCTTTCTTTCTTTTTTTTGCCAAAAAATGAACATTTCATTCTATTAATATTAATACTAGAAATCATTCAATTTTATTATATATTAATCTTTACAATTTTTATTCTTATTTTGAATTCAAAATAAAAAAAAAAATAGCAAAAAAAATCAATCAATCCCCACTAAAAAACACAACTTCATTCCATCCACAAAAATCATTGCCAGGGGCAACGCCCCTGAACCCCCACAAGGGACGCTGCCCCTTCGACCCCCGCGACCTAATGAGTAGGGTCGATCATTGTCGGGGGTGACAGGGCGTTGCCTACAAACCCCCACGAGGGGCGCTGCAACCTAACCGGTTAGGTCGACCCCTACCGGGGTATTGCCCCGAATCCCCACCAGGGGCACTGTCCATGTGTGCTTTAATGCCATTGTACTAATAATAGTTAATGACATCCTTCTTATTAACATATTCATTGGTGAACTGATATTTATCTGTTTTGATTTTTTACTCAACTTGCAAAACTTCCTCAGAGATCTCATGATTGAAATATTAGAACTGTGTCAAAATATTATTTTCCTTTTGAATTAGTGAATAATTTTGCCAGATTAGATTAATGTTGCACGTAATGTATTGAGGGTTCTCAAATACAATTTTTCATATTATCGAGATTGAATCAAGATGCTATATATTTTTTTTAAACATAAACCCATATTATAAATGGATTGCATCTGATAATGATCCTCGAATTGATTTTTATTTATATGTCGAGTTTGTAAATATAATTTGTATGTCGACTTTTATAGACTTATTCTTTATTTTGTTATACTTATTTTTAATATTATTCTATTAACATACAACGCACGTTTATCCCCACTTGTCAGTAAGGAAAAGCATCAACAAGGCTTACGTCAGCAAGAGTCATCTACAGCTATTTATAGCAAGTTGCCAAGTTGGTCAACAATTTGCACAACTTGAACTGATTTTTATTTCAACCATGGATAGAAATAAGAGCCAAAAATGCCAAGGGCATGTCATATATTTCCGATCTTTTCTCTCATTTTATATACCAAGTTCATATTTGATAGTCATTTTTTTTTAAAAAAATTTCTTCTAAATTTATTTTCAATTATACATTTTATTAGACTCACAACTTTTATTAATTTTTCAATCATATATTTTATTAATTTTTATCAAAATTTTTATTAAAAATCTGATTTCTAGTAAAATCAAACACGAGCTAAGAGTATGGATGCCAATGAGTCGAGCCGGCTTGCCAGCCGTAACTCGAAACTCGGGTTTGATTCAAGTAAAAATGGTTCGGACTTTTTTTGGCCCGAACAGAGTTGAGCTTTTGCTCGGCAAAAAAAAATTTAGGATCGACTCGAGCTTTCAATTTTGGCCTTATCGAGCTAAACTAGGACAAGCTAGCTTGCCTTTTTTAAAAAATTCTTGAAAAATTAAAAAATTTAAAATTGTGCAATTTATACAAATTATAAATTAAATAAAAGTTACAATCCCCTTCTATTTTTGGGTTTGGGATCGACTCCAGTCAACTTTGACGGAGTTATAATTATATACGAATATAAATTTTTATGCACAATTTTTCTTGAAACAATTTTTTTTTTTTTTTATTTATACAAATTATAAATTAAATAAAAGTTACAATCCCCTTCTATTTTTGGGTTTGGGATCGACTCCAGTCAACTTTGACGGAGTTATAATTATATACGAATATAATTTTTTATGCACAATTTTTCTTGAAACATTTTTTTTTTTGGGCTTGGCTCGAAAATGGCTTGAGCCGATGCCCCAAAATGGGGTTCGACCCAAACTTCGACTCAGTTCTATCGAGCCACAAGCAGGGCAGGCTAGGGCTTTTCTCGGATCGAGCCATGGGTCACCTAGGTTAGCGAGTTGAATTGACACCCCTAGTTAAGAGTTTCGAATCTCCAAGAAAGAGGAATTCTACATTTTTCAATCATTTCCATAAAAAAGTGAGTTTGATATGAAAGGTTGCAAGGCTGTAAGAAAAAATCTTATTTAGTCCCCGTTTGACACCTATTTTTTTCTCATTTTCATTCATTTTCTCATTCTTCATTTCAACCACACATTTTATCAATAAAATAATATTACACATAAATCTAAAAATTCTTCCTACTTTTTAACCACACATTCTCTTATCAATCACTATTCAAAAACACATTTTTTTCTACTAAAATGGGTGTCAAACACCATTTGTTCCATACTAGCGTTGCCTACGAACAATACACATGGTCCAACATAGCATAGTCACTTAGCCTTGTTTTGACTTCATTCTAGTTTGCATAATGTTATTTATTATTATAATGATGGAACATTGACGATGTGACAATTTATGCGAATTAATGAAATTGAACAGTTCAATTTCTATGAGAGAAAGAGGAAGAAAAAAGTGAGGGATAACGGGTGTCACATCACCGATGTTTAAATCATGATAATAAATAACATTAATTTTAATTCATTTTTCTATTTCCTCTTTTTAATCACGCATCTTTCGATAAATTAATATTACATGTAAATCTAAATTTCTTTTTTTAACCATACATCTTTAAAAAAAATCGCAATTTCAATATAAAAAGATATGCATTGTTTGATTTTTGAAAACATCGAAATATAGGAATGGATAATTCTGGTTGAGTTCTATCATCTATGAGATAAATAATATAGGAATGGATAATTTTGTCATCTCTGTCACTCAAGAAAAGCAAAATAAATCTCTTAAGACTCTCCAACGAGGGAAATGATACTTGTGCACTTTGAGGGATGTAAGCCGTCCAAAAGTCAGAAACCCTAATTAATGCTACCAATCTCCAAACCATTGACGGCTACCCAACCCCAGTACACGGTGTTTGGTGAGCACACACTTTTCACCACATTAATTGAAATTCCAAAATTTGAAATGGGCCAAAGATAAATGCATTTACAGCATCTGAATTGGGCACCCTGCAAAATGGCTGTTGTTCATCATCATCTTAGTTTTTTCCCACCTCGGACTCGCTGTTCATCATTTACTCGCCAACTTGTTTCGAAGAATATCAAAAATTCATTCCTTTATTCGCCAGTTAATATTAATTGCTCAGTGTTTGTACCTTTTGCTTTGCCCAATTCAAATAATCAAGCACCCGTCTCGTCTTTTAGTCAGGTAATGCTAAAAGCTTCTTCTTCTATTCTATCCTTTTTTTTATTATTATTATTATTATTTTCTGCGGTCTAGTGATGGATTTCATTTATTTTTTCTCCTTAGTTAGTGGGAATGGGGAATTGTTGTACTGTGATTATTGTTTTTATATTCGAGGGATATGACATTTTAGAATCTGTTTCGAGTCTTTCGACTGCTTGTTTGAGCTTTATCCTATAAGTGGTGTAGCCAAGACTTATATGTTGTGAATATTTTTATTTAACAGTTGATAGAGGATTTGATAAGTGGGGTGGATTTATCGGAAGTTGAAGCAGAGGCTTCTCTCGATTTCTTGCTGAATGGTGCTGATGAAGCTTTGATTAGTGCATTTCTTGTGTTGTTGAGAGCAAAGGGAGAAACTTATGAAGAAGTAAGTGATTTTTTTTTTGTTCTCATATCTTCCATGATGAATTTATGATTTCTTAGAGAAGAAAATCGGTGACAATAGAATAATTTTTTTTTGAAAGTTGAATATATTGATGTAAGATTCAAAAAATAAGTTTGATCAACTGAAAAAAGTTTATTCAGATGTTGAGTTTGAAACCCCGACAGGGTTAAATCCATCAATAGTCACCAAACTTTATAGTGTCGTCGTTCATCCAATTTCATATAACGTTTCATTATACCCACCTAACTTCTTTTCACCATTTTCGTTAATTTAAAAGGGGTAATACGGTAACTATGCATTATATATAAAATAATTTTTTTTAAAAAATTAAATAAAAAGTTAAAAACTTATTTAAAAAAAGTTACTTAGAAAAGTAAAATAAAATAAAAACTTATTAAAAAATAGTTAATTAAAAAATAAAATAAAATAAAAAGTTATTTAAAAAAAAACGGTCCTTAGAAAAAATAAAAACTTATTTAAAAAAAAGTTTTTAAAATAAAATAAAAACTTATTTTAAAATAAGCGTTTTTAAATTAAAAAACATAACTTTTTTTTAAAAATTTATTTTATATATATAATACAAAAGTTACCGTTTTACACCTTTAAAATTAGTGAAAATGGTGAAAAGAGATTGGGTGAACATGGTGAAATATTATATGAAATTAGTCATGTTGAAATAAAATCAAATTGGTTGGCTACGGTGACAATAAATATAAAGTTGGATGGTCATGATGAAACAAAATTAAATTGAGTGGCATGGTGACACTAAGTATAAAGTTGGGTGGCCATTGGTGGTTTAACCTTACACATCATGTTGTGATTTATACCTACGAATAATTGTAGCTGTGACTAATTTTTAAAAAAATATGGAAAAGAGAAGAAGAAGATAATATCTAATATGAAGATAAGAATAAGCCTAAAAAGTTTACTTATAATTAAATAAGTGTGTTTTAAAATAAATATTTTTTTGGATTGGTAAAAGTTGAAATAATAGGAGTTACTCTTACCTAAAAGTTACTACCTTTCTTAAGCGCCCCGAATGACCGGAGTAATTTTTCATAAACGTTATGTGACTTGTAGCTATCATGTTATTCAAGAAAACCTAAGTATTCTAATCCTAGCAAAACGTGTATTTTCTGTAATCCCATGGGCCCAAAAGTAAGGGAATGACCCTGAAATGTAGTTGGAACAGGAGTTCTTTCACAAGGGTTTATATATTTAGGTAGAGAAAAAGTATTTGTACTGAAAAAAAAAAAAAAAACCAGAATTGCACCAGAAAAGAGATAAAATGTGGGCCTCATCGTGTATTTAAAAAGAAAAAAATGTGTGGGCCCCACCCTTGTGTGAGTTGTCTGTTGCAATTCTGGTGATTTTTTTTCTGGTTGTGCAGCAAAGCTCAGGTAGGTATGAAGTGCATTTATTGAACAAGAAACTACCTTTCTGGTACCACACAACATTATGTTTTTCTAATGTGTCACTACCAAGCAGGTGGTTGGACTGGCTAGGGCGATGATAAAACATTGTACCAAAGTGACAGGATTGAATGATGTGGTTGACATTGTTGGGACGGGTGGTGATGGTGCAAACACAGTGAACATATCAACTGGAGCTTCGATACTTGCTGCAGCTTGTGGTGCAAAAGTTGCTAAGGTGGATGATTTGCTTCCAGATAATCCGTTTTATTAATTTTAATGACGTGGTGAAATGATTATCACATTGAGGGTTGTATTGCAGCAAGGGAATCGGTCAAGCTCGTCCGCTTGTGGAAGTGCTGACGTACTGGAAGCATTGGGGATCGCAATCGACTTGGACCCAGAGGTTAGTGCAGTTATTATTATATCTTAATTTCCTGATCGTTTGACATTTGATTTAAATGTGTGTGAAATCAAGTAATAAATGGACCTAATGGAAGAGAGAGATTGTTTTCACTCTTTTTTTTCTTCTAAAAAAATAAATAAATTAAAATCTGAATTCAGTTGAACATTCTCTGTAATAAACTTTATATGTACACCAGAATAGTATTTCCATCTTTTCTCCCCCCTTCTTTCCTTGGAGATTATATGGTGATTTTGTTTCTTCTTATTGTTTTGGATCAATTGCCATAGCATACTTCAGTAGCAATTTAATTAGTTTGTCCAAAGCAGAAAAAGCAATCTGACCGAAAAGAATTGTACTGTCTTACTATACAAGAATTTGAAGTATATGTTTCTGTTACTTCCTATGGTAACTGATTTTGTTGTTAAATCCAATGAGGGATGATAAACACAGATTATTTTCTGAATGAGTTTATATCTGTTATGCTTTCTAATTCTGTCATTATATGGCTCAACCCATTGGAATTCCATGAGAACTACCAATATTGTATCTCAATAAGATTTGATTGACCCTTTTTCTTGTTTCTGTTTAAACAATTAGTATCCGGAGAGAAGTATTAACAGAAACTGAATATTCTAGGGCTTTTACACGTAAAGATAACTTTTAAATAGAATATTTTCTTCCAAAATCAGGGCATCTTATCAAATAGTGCATCTGGAATATCTTTTTGAACCTTCAGTTATACAAGAAGACTTAATGGCATTTTCATCTTCCTATAGGCTGTACAATATTCATACGGCATGTTTGGCGAGAGGATTGAATGGTATAACAGCATTAATGAAAAACAATATGCTAAAAATCTTGTTCGTCAAGTACTATGTACCTAATATGCCATTAGCCTCCACACCTTATAAGATACATAAAATTGGATTAGCATGTAGTTGTGCCTGTGATGTGAGTTGACTACAGAAATAATCTTAAATCTTATACGTGCATAATTTATATTTAGCCTGTCCCTCAACATGCCTAATATTATTTGTTCAGGGGGTATCGAGGTGTGTGATTGAAACTGGAATTGGTTTCATGATGGCTCCGATATATCACCCGGCAATGAAAATCGTTAGACCTATCAGAAAAAAGCTGAAAGTAAAGACTGTATTCAATATCTTGGGCCCAATGTTAAATCCTGCAAGAGTTCCTTTCGCCGTAGTTGGGGTATACGAAGAAAATCTAGTGAGTACCTTGACTCTCAATTGTGTAATTGTGAAATTTAATATCTGATTAGTTGAACTTGTTGATAGAACATATTTTCTTAATATGTTTTAATGATGCTTTCAGCATTACATGTATCTTCTCGCATATGGTATTGATTTAACCTTCTAGAGCCATAACAAACTCATCATATAGAACTTTAAGAGTTGCATAATTAGTGCATGTTTGTGTAAGCTTAAAATGATTTACTTGTAAGAAAATAAGTAAATTTTAGATCAAATATTATTTTTCAAAGTCAAATTGGAAATAAGTTACTTTGAAAATATCCCCTACCTTAATGTCCAACAAAACCATTTTAACTTCTGAATAAGAGAAAATTAAAACGTTTGGGAACAAGAAGATACTTGAAAATAACTCTTGAGTTACTTTTGTGCTTAGCCAAACATGCAGCCCTTTTCTGCAATACCTTCTGCACTGCATCATTTCTTTCCATATTGATTTGGCACTTTTGTCCTCCTCCTAAAGAAGTTTCATGGTTTAAAAAAAAATAAAAATTTGTCCTTGACTAGGTTCATAAGATGGCAAAAGCACTTCAACGGTTTGGTATGAAGCGAGCATTAATTGTTCACTCTGAGGGCCTCGATGAGATCAGTCCCCTTGGTAAGAATCCTTTCTGTTTTCAGAAAATAGTTCAAACAGATATGGAGACTGGATCTCGATCTTGGAAAGGAATCTTGACCATTCGTATTTATCGTAGAGAACTTATGCTCTGTTCTCAACAATTTGCATTAAATTCCCCTAATGAATGTGAACAGGTCCTGGACTAGTCCTTGATGTTACCCCAGATAAGATAGAAAAGTTCTCATTTGATCCATGTAAGAATCTTTCCACTCCCTCCTATGATTTAGTAATTTTGTTCCTGACAAGCTCTAATATTTAACTTTGTTGCTTCATACAAACGGTCGTGTAGTTTTACATCTTTGACGGTTTGGAACAAATTTTCACCAATTTCAGTTGGACTCTCCCAAGTATTTCTTTGATTTCTTGAATGCATTTTTGCTTAGAGGGGATGTGAAAGTTTAATTAAATTTCATTAGGTCATCAAGTATTATATCAGATTTGTAGTCTTACAAAATCAGTCATTTGCTAGTGGATTTTGGGATCCCTCGCTGCACTATAGACGATCTGAGAGGCGGAGATCCAGAATTCAACGCAAATGTATTAAAGCGTGTGCTATCAGGAGAAAAGGGGTCCATAGCTGATGCGTTGGTTAGTGTTTCTTTCTTTCCTTTTTTGTTTCTATTTTTAATAATTAGTAGGCAGATTTTGTTAGTATAGGATGCCTATTCATTAAAATTGAACTACTTAAACTTGGAAAGATAGAGAGTTAGATTTCCATATGAAAGATCTCTTCATCTAGTCTGTCTGCACTCAAGGGAGGTATTTTTCATCTTGAATCATCGCATAGGTGCGAAATGCAGCAGCAGCGCTCTTGGTCAGTGGACGTGTAACCAATCTAGCCGAAGGGGTGGAGCTGGCTAACCAATCTAACCGAAGGGGTGGAACTGGCTCGTGAAACGCATCTATCCGGGAAAGCTACCGAGACCCTTGAGCTATGGAAAAATTTCTCCAATGTATGGGGACGGTTCCTTGTGAATGTTTAGGTTCTGTTCATTTATCCCAAGCTAATAGCCACTGTCTTGTGTTTCAGAAAGTGAAGGAAGATGCATCAAGGGGTGCCCCTGTAAGGACATGAATTATAATAGCATCAACTGTTAATTTAATGGCTCGAGATATCCAGAGGAGATGAAGAAAATTGATAAATTTACAGCCTTCAATACGTAGAGATGGCTGTAATCTTGTAGACATGATGTAGCTGGTATTAAATTTGTGTCCAATTGGTGTGAAGATTCCTGTTGAGATTATATTTGTACTCCAATTACACTATATCCAACACAATGAAAAGATTCTTGAGTTTTGACATACAAAATTGCATCTATTCTGAGATTTCTAGCACTTCTTCTGACTCCTGGTTCAGTTCAAAGTTAAGTGTTGGGGCCGATATCCCAGATCAACGCCTTTTAGTTCTCACAATTTTCTACACGAGGCCACTTGCTTAACATTATGGCATAAAGGTGTTGGGCATGCTACTCTGGTGGCTCAATACGTATTGTTACAGAAAAACACCGAAAGAAAGGTTATGCCAAGCCAATAGTACAGAAAACATTAATAACTTAGACCGCCAAGTTTGTTTATTGAATATACAATGCATAGTACTTCTTCAACACAACTTAATTTTTCGCATTATTTTCTTTCTTCTTCACATAAATTTACGACTGAACAGAAAGTTTAGCAATTGCACCAGCATCAGCAAGCAAGGGAACAAGTTTTCCTTCGTTATGTTTTTCCAGGACCGCTGCCAAGTGAAAAACGATGGAAATTAGTAGTGCAAATACACAGTGGGACTTTGTCAACATACTGGTTTGGCTAAATCTCAATAACAGATAGGAACTTACAGTCACATCCACCAATTTGTTTGCCACCAATGAACACATTTGGCACAGTACTCTGCCCAGTCCACTGAGCTAGAGCCATTTGAATCTCCTGTCCATCACCTTCAAACAGACAAATAAAACACTAATCAGCTTCAACAATGGCACAAAACACAAATCTTAATAAAGCAGGAGAAGAAAGAAACTTGCGTGGTCTGGAAGATGACAACAGTGTAAAACTTATGAAAAGCAAAAAAGAATTGATAGTAAGGTAAGAAAACAATATCTTTATTACATAAAAATAAGAGAACTCTAGCAAATATACACGTTTGGAAACAAAGTAACTATACATATTTTAGGCTATCCAAGCATGTAGATTGTTGTATACATTTATTTCAGAAAGCTCAAGAACTACCAAGTGACCAACACATGGAACACAGTGCAGAATTATGCAACTGATTATCAAATCAGATGCAGTGAGACGTAAAGAATCAAAATGCCGAATGTTCATTCCTATAACAAGGTTGAGCAGTATACACTCACTTTCCTCATCAAGTTCGATGACTTTGTACGTTGCATTCAACTGGGAAAGCAGCTGCTTAACCCTCTTGCAATATGCACAGTAAGTTTTACTGCACGAAAGGAAGTATCAGTGAAGCATGACAATAATACAGTACTTCAGCAAGTAAAGGAAGTATCAGTGAAGCATGACAATAATACAGTACTTCAGCAAGTAATCAGATTCTTGAATTGTTCATAAGAAAAGTGTATGCATTATATTGAAAAGGCATCAATTCCTAACTATTGTGTGTTTTTCCATCAGTTTTTGCCTATGTCCAGTTACAAATTCGTTAAATTTAAGAAAATAGGAAGGTCAAATTTCTTACTGGTGTCACCTCTTATAGATGGTTTAAACTTTTAACTCAAATAAGAGCATCGGATAATCTCTATTTTATAGATTCGATGCTTAAAAATAAACTCCCAACACATTCAATATAATACTTTTTAAATTATTCAAATTATTATTTAAATTGATGGATCATTGACATATAATAAAATTATTTTAATTAAAAGATGATAGATCAATAAATGTTGCTTGATGAATGAAAAGGAAGAGACAAGATAAAGAGCATAGTATGTACAAAAAAAATTACTCTCTACCTATCTATGCATAAGAGAGTCTCATATCATATCCCACGAAAGATATTGATAGGCATACGAGAAACAATTTTACTAGAAATTATGAAGCTTTTAGAGGTAGCATCAAGAACGAACAAGATTGAAAATCAATAAAAAAAAAAATGACACTAACAAGATAAAGAAGTAACATATATTGATTCTACAGCAAATATACCCAGAAAAATCTCTAAGAATTAGAAGTTCATCAAGAAAATTGCAAAAACCCTTCTCAATTTTGAGCTAATTTTCCAGGGGAAAAAAGCAGTAACTCCATTAATCTTTCATTAAGTTGATAAATCAATTCATCAAGATTTGACAAAAATAATATAATTTCAAGAATGATTAAGAACAAGAGGATTGACCTAAAAATAACAGCAGGGTTGGAGTTAACGATCTGCTTGGCTTTGGCAAGAGCCATCTCAATTTGCTCTCTGTTCTTGCTTGAACTGAACACTGAACCCATCTTCACTCTCTCTTTGTTGCTATATATACTTCAGAGAGAGAAATGTTGACAGGTGTTGAAATTTTGGTTCTGCTTAGTGTCTTGAATAAAATCACAGATGGGCTCTTGCCGAAATTCCAATTCAAGATGACAAAAATCTTGATTCGGTGTCTGGCGCAGATCCTTTCGTGGTTGAACTCTGCGCAAAAGTTTATTTTAATCCATTCTTTTTGTTCACACAAATTACGGTTAATAATTTGATCGAGCACTTTGTACACAATTTCCAGTGGTTTCTAAACTTTCCTTTTCGTTAATAATTGAACTTTTTAATACGTGACTTTTGAAAATTATTAACTTTGTAATACGGAACTTTTGAAAATTGATTTTGAAAGATTGAAATTTGGTTATGTGATAAAATTAAAATTTGAAAAAATGACTTTTGTTGACACCGACTTCCAAGGTCGTTGAGTTCAGATTTACGTACTTGACGGGGGAATTATAACGAGAGCTCGGAGGATTAGGTCAGCTCGGAATTGATAGTAGCTTATCTAGGAAGCTTGTGTAATCTTTCGAGAGGGGACAATGGGGAATGATTAAAGATCACTGGCAGAATATTAAGTCGCCATTCAGAAGAGTACACTTGACGTCAACGCCCACACAATCCTCCAATCAAAAGATTTAGCTTCATTTCTTAAGTAATGTCTTAATTGCTGGGGGCCACTTGTACCAGGAACCATTAATTATCTGACAGGTCTAAGCTCGGCAACCACTCTCGTTATGCCAACAGATGTACTTATTCAGTTCGGCATCATGATCGACAAGACAAAGGTACTATGTGCACGCATACTTCTCCACACTTCTCCAATATAAAGGTAAGGGAGCAACGATTAAAGGGAGATGATTCTAGACACTTGATATTAAAAATGTCTCCTTTGGCAAAAGCAAATGAAAACACTTGTAGTTTACTCTTGTAATTTATAAGTCATTATCAGTAAAAAATTCTCATTTACATTCTAAGTTGGCTTGGATCTTGTTCATGCAATTTTCGACGTCAACAACTTTCGTGTCAACTTCGACCAAATATTCAGACTTGATCCGATGATCAAATTACAAAAGTAAGTAGACCAACTTGTTCTACTCGTTGTGTAGATCGTCGTGGTATATTTGAAATCTCAAAATCAATTTCGGATGAATGAGGAATTGCGGTCCAAAGTTGGAAAGAAAATAGAGGAAGCTGTCTGAAAAATTAATTAAGGTTGTTGCTAGCTTATGGTTGGGCTGTCGCTCGAGCGACGGCGAGCTACGTGCTAGCAAAAAGTCATTGTTTTTATCGCTCGAGTGAGGAGATGGCTACAGACTAGCGACAGTGAATGGTACGACCTTTGGCAAAAGTTGCTGAACTTACGCGACATTTCATTCATAATCTCTCGTCCTCTATATATAGGATCATAGGGTCGTCCCAATCGACACACCAATGATATAGAATTATATAGCATTCATTTTCTCTCATTTTCAATCAAATTCTTGCATTTTTGTTGTATAAATTTTGGTTTTCTTCACTTTGCATACTGAAGTTTGTAAACCAAGTTCTGGTTGGCCGTTTCTTATGTGTTGTGGTGCTACTCACACAAGAAAATAGTTGTTATATCTTGGAAGTTGATTGTCATAAACCGTAGGCATCGTTGTGGGGCAAATTCGACTTAAGGACAAAGTGTTCAACACTTGCATCGACTTTGATATTATTGCTGCTATACTGCACATTTTTAAGGATTTATTTGGAGTCCATTTACTACCGTTACTTTGCCAGAATTTTAAAGGTAATTTGAAGTATTTCCTGACGTTATTTGTCATTCTATACACGAAAATTTTCCAATAGTAACTTTATCCATCAATGACAGTTCGAAAAGCTAATGAAGAGAGCAGAGAACACATAGAGGGAGGTTCCTGAATGGGGAACCTTTATTTGGATACTGTAAAGTTTACTGGTGACCGTAGGATAAAGATCGGAGTGTACCTATTAAAACTGGAAACGTTCTTTTACTCGATGGATTTGGATTGGGTTTCGCAATATAGGTTTGGCGTTTTAACCCGAGATACGACATCACATTAAGGCCCGTTTGAATTTCCGGATGTTGACCCGTAGGCCATAAACTTTAGCGGATAAATGTGAATGTACAGACAAAACTTTTACAGAATTTTTACTTATTCTCACAATGGGTGAGTCCCATACGGGAATAAAAAATGGCCAAAAAATCCCACCCACCTCCTATTGTGAGGTATTGGTGGGGGTTATGTGAACCCCCACATGTACCTCAAGCAAATCTCAAATTTTAGCAGGTTCATTAAAAATACGGTAAATTAGATAAATTTAAAGTAATCGAAGATTGCTTAAAATTGTACCAAATAAGTAAAAAGAGATAATATTTTAAAATGATTATTCTTAAATGTTAACTGATTGAGACTTCATGACATGAAATTAATCTGAGTTTAAAGGATCCAAAGCAATCAATGGATTGCAGTTTGCATGTCAAGAAAATGGACTACCTTCCAGTTCACATGACATTAATGTCTATTGAATAAAAGTCAAGTCTAAAATTAATCTCCAATGGATGATCTGGTCGCACAAGTGGTGGCTGGTCTCGATTCTATGGAGTATAATAATGTGGTGTGCCAAATTAATGAGATGGAAGGAATAACATACTTTTAAGCTATGAAAGAAGGCTAGAACAAATCAATGCAGAAATAGGAACACTAAATTCGGGGCATCGCTAGAGACTCAATGATCCAGCTTAGTTTGCGTATAGTGGGTTAAGCAATCATGTGACTGGTGATTCAAGCAACCTTGCACACAAAGTTGAGTACAAAGGTAAGGGAAACATAGTAGTTGGTAATGGCGAGAAACTAAAATATGTCAGGGGAGGAAACATTAAATTACCCGCATTCAATCTGTTACACAACCACTGTTCGCCATCGTCACCAACGCTTGTAACATTTGAATTTATACCGCAATCACCAGCGAATAGATACCACTAACACTATCCCCTACTGTAACACAGTGTTACAACCTGTTAGAAAATGTTGTTCAAAATCAAATAAAATCGAGTGTGAAATGGAACAAGCATGGAAGACAAGTGAAAGTAGAAGGCCAAAATGGGAAATTTGTTATGCCTTGCGACCGGGCCTAAAAATTAACCGTTGGGGCAGTTTTTTGGTTTCAATTTTATTGGCTTTTCACTTATTTTTGGCACCATTTCGTGCAGCCTTCTTCCATAGTTATAAATTGTGGTTGATGTTCATTGAAACATTAAGGAAAAATCATTGAGAAATATTTATTCATTCCACATAAGGATCAAATCTCCTTTCTTCCATATTCAAATAATTT
>CAIGRS010273167.1:0-11440 GCA_903798395.1 Fraxinus floribunda | reverse complement strand
AGACAATGAATCTCATAACATCTCCCATATCTGCATGTCATAAACGAAAATAATATCAGCTAATAATAAATACCGAAAACGAAAATGCTAGCCACATGCAATACGTGAAACGCTATACTCAAAATGTTCCCTAAATTTGTTTAGTGTTTAATATTATTCTCGATATTTGAAAGTTCGAGAATTACATTTAAACTATCATTCTCGACGCTTATAAAATATCGAGAATGACATAACAGAACTCACTTCAACATATGCATTTATCATCTTTTTCAACTTCAACCACCATTTTTTAAAAGAATTAATTTCACCATTAATGACATTCTTAATATAGAAGTACCTGAAATTATTATCTACCTAAGTTATTGAAGAATGTTGTTGCAACAAATATCTAGTACTTGTTTGGATAATCCAATTCATTGAAAGCAATATATAACAATAACTACTAAACCCTAAACTTATCAATAAAAAGAAGATTTCAAAGAAAAATACCTTCTNTTCCACCATTAATGACATTCTCAACACACAGTTACCTGAAATTATTATCTACTTCAATTATTGAAGAGTGAATCTACTACTTATTTGGATAATCCAATTCAAAAAAATTATAAAACCCTAAACTTATCAATACAAAATAAGATTTCAAATAAAAATACCTTCTACCAAGAAATAATGAGAGTTGAATCAACTTCAAAGTTGGACGAGATTACATTTGTTGACTTGAAATCAAATTAAGCCTTCAAAGTTGGAATCATTTACTTTTTTGTTTCTTCAATTTTCCTATAATAATTGGTTCATATTTAATTAAAAATTTAAGTAAATGAACTTACATTGATAATAGCTACAAGTATGGTGGCTTCTCATGGAATTCACTTACTCTTCTCGAAATATGTGTCAAATTGAAAAAAATTAAGATTGAGTAATTATTTCATTAAGGGTAAAATAGACAATTTAATATCAATTTTGACCATTTTGCAAGAATTATAAGAAAATGACATTTTTCAATTGACACCCATAAAATTGGACATTTTTAAAAATATCCGGTCATAATTTACTTATTTTCAAATTTATCAATAAAAAAATACTTATTTAGGGCAAGTTTGGATCGAATTAAAATTTGATTTTAATTTAAGTCAAAGTCAAATAATCAATATCAATTACATCTTTCATGTGTCCCACATCTTTTCAACGACACATTTCAAAAACTTTTATCACAATCTTTCTAAAAATTCGATTTTAACCCACACCAAGCACTCTACTAAGAATATCCTAACAAAATTTGTTTGATTTTTATTTTTTTCAAAAATGCATTTTTCTCATCCTTGTTCCAACCAAACATCCTCCAATAAAATAATATTAAAAAATTTCTTTCTTCCTTGACCAAACATTCTTTGTCAATCTTCTCCCTACAAAATTTGTTTCGGGATTTGTTACATTCGGAAACAATTAGGCATTGGCTGAACAATACCAGCGAGTTCGTGTGTACAGGGGAGATACAGAGAGTCATTTCAATAAGTGTAAAATAGACAATTTGGTATCAAATTTGGTCATCATTACAAGAATTATAAGAAAATGACATTTTTCAATTGACACCCATAAAATTGGACATTTTTTAAAATATCCGATCATAATTTACTTATTTTCAAATTTATCAATAAAAAAATACTTATTTAGGGCAAGTTTGGATAGGATTAAAATTTGATTTTAATTTAAGTCAAAGTTAAATAATCAATATCAATTACATATTTCATATGTCCACATCTTTTCAACAACACATTTTAAAAACTTTTACAATCTTTCGAAAAATCCGATTTTAACCCACACCAAGCACTCTACTGAGAATATCCTAACAAAATTTGTTTGATTTTTATTTTTCTCAAAAATGCATTTTTCTCGTCCTTAGTTCCAACCAAACATCCTTGAATAAAATAATATTGAAAAATTTCTTTCTGCCTTGACCAAACATTCTTTGTTAATCTTCTCCCTACAAAATTTGTTTCGGGATTTGTTACATTCGGAAACAATTAGGCATTGGCTGAAATATACCAGCGAGTTGGTGTGTACAGGGGAGATACAGAGAGATGTGCGAGAAGCGAGTGCTGATTGTTGGAGGCACAGGCTACTTAGGCCAGCACCTCTTGCAATCCTTCACTGAGATCCAACAAAGATCTCCATATACTCTTGCATTTACCCACCATACTAATCCCCCTCCTCAGCAACTAATAAGTGCCATTCCTCACGCTCTTCCTTTCCAAGTCGATTTGCGCACCGGCGATGGCCTCCATGCCGTCACCCAAACATTGGGCCAGGTAACACACGATTTTTATGGCTACTTAGTAATTAAGTAGTTATTCATTTCTACTTTTATAATTGGTTTGTGCTTGTTTAGTATGTACTGCTAGACGGTTTGATCCTTCATACATTTTTCTTCATTTTTAAGTACTGCATTTTTAAATTCCTTGTGATAGCAAGACCGTGCTCCTAAATTTCTTGTTTACTGTTAATTTCTATTTTAAAATTGGCGTGTGTCCGGGAACAGGGTTTGGATGAAAATTTGATGGAAATCTGTACTGCACTATTGTACCCTGAAGGTTTCTAGTGATGGGTTTTGACGGCATTTGAGTGATATTTTGTGTACTGTTTAAAACTAGTGCAAGAGTTTAATGTTCACAAATCACTATAAAAGATGAAAAATTGGACACTTTCTTTTAATGACAGAGGGTCACTTATGAATTATGATTAAATAAATCTCTATTACAATAGATTATTTATTTATTTATTTTTTAAGTAATTTTCAAGGTGAAGATTTTTTGTGCCAGGAATTAGGCTGGTTCATAAAGTTGCTGACTAGTATATGCTGATTTTGTATTACAGCCTGATGTGGTGGTTAATTGTGCTGCTCTTTCCGTCCCTCGTGCCTGCGAGATGGATCCTGCAGCTGCCATGTCTATTAATATTCCTACTGCTCTTATAAAATGGCTATCAAGCTTTAGTGGGAAAAATACTCTTCTGATTCATTTATCAACTGATCAAGGTTACTCACATCTGTTGTAGTGCAATTCTGAACTATAGTTTTCAAAGACAGATGACATATATCCATTTATGCATAGCACTAACTTGATGACCTCTCACTGATTCTTTCTTTATTTTTTCAATGAGAAAACATGGCTTCTATGTTAATTTGGTTTCCGTCTTTCATTCTAGAATTAATTTGACAAGGCTATATTTTTTCTTGGGAGGGCTTTATTATCATCTGGAAGAATTAACATGTCTTACTCGTGTCTTCATTTTGCGCATTTATCTGAATTGAAAAACTTCGTTCCAAATTTAAGAAAATGAATTTTGCTTAATTCGCATCGTGATCTATTTAATTCCTTAAACAAGGGATCATGGCATTCCAATCCTCGTCAGAAATTTGCACAAGATGAAGCATCCTGTAGCTCTATCCGTGTTGAATCATTGTAATACATCCTGTTCTTGTATTTTTATGAATTCTGCTTGCTTTTGGCTTCCAGTTATTACAACAAAGATTCATGATTCACTTCTTTTACAAGTTCTTTTCCTTGTTTTTTTACCCCCTCTGCAAACCTACAGACCCTAAAGGGAAAAGAGACAAAACCATAGAAAACACAAAGAAAAATTATATTCATATTCTTCACTGGCTAAATTGAAACAAATTTGACTTGGCTGCAGTTTATGAAGGGACAAAGCCCTTCTATAAGGAAGAAGATGAAACTGTTGCAGTGAATGTTTACGGGAAGTCTAAAGTGGCTGCAGAGCAGTTTGTATATGCAAACTGCTCAAACTACGCAGTTTTGAGAAGCAGTATAATCTATGGACCACAAACTATCTCACCTGTTCCAAAGTCACTTCCAATTCAGGTGCACGTACAGGCAGATCTTGTTTTGTACTTCTGTAACTTCATAATTTCTAACAATTAAATGCGGATACTTCCATATTTTTCATGCGACGCCCTCTACTATATATGAATATCATATTCCACAATGACTATTTTTCTTTTGAACTCACATTACAGTTGCCCAAGGAATGAAATGATAAAGTTAAATGCTTATACATCAGATTGAAGTTTTGTATGTCTAAAAATAGACCACGGGAAGCAGAGAAAATAAGAAAATTTTCTTTGCCCTTGCCCCTTTTGTCCTTTGGTGGGTGGAAAGTACATTAGTTTACTGTTTTAACGCTTGTCTGGGACTGATTAAACTGGAATTAAAAGCAAAAATATGTCCGTTGGACACAAAAAATGTGATTTTTTATTCCACGTACTCTGATTCCTTGCAGACAATTTCTGTACCAATTATTCATTGACTGGGTCAATTGCCAGTATTGTTGCCAGATCACACAAAATTCTTTATTCAAACACAGTTGCATAAGGGGGTATTATGGACTTTTGGAATATTTTGAAAGTCATGTACTGTAAAATAACTGGCACAACAACAGCTTCATCTCATACCTTGTGGGCCCGTGAGTTGACGCCAAAATCCATTTTCTTCCCAACAATTGTGCCCAGACAGGCGTTTAACTTTCATATGTACATTTAATTATAAGACAGCCACTTTTGAACTTTTAGTAGTTTCTTGCAATACTGTGCCAGTTAGTAAGCAGATATTAAAATGTATATTCCTTGTTGCAAGTTTTCAGAGAAACAAGGTGATAACCTTATGTGTCATTTGTAATTCTGAGGGGTTGCTCAATTGGTCACGATGGTCACCAATTCGAATTCCCTCAAGCCACTGAGGTGAGTACCCGACTATAAACTTTGGGGCCCGTGGGATTAGTCGAGCTGTGCGCAAGCTGGCCCGGACATCTACGGTTATCAAAAAAAACCTTATATGTCATTTGCATGCTCTACCTAGCTGTAAATTGAAGAAACATTAGTTATGAGACTATTGATCCAATTAAAATTGTTGTAATTTTTATTGAAGACTTGAAAAACAAGCAACTCATTGCAAAATTGTTGATGAACAAATAGATTCTAACATTATATTTTGATCATAATAAAAGATAGTAAAGAAGATCCGCAGCTGAGTCGTGTTTGACTCATGAGTGTCAAACATAAAGTAGGACAGGAACTGTAAAGAAAACGTAGCATTTAGCTTTAATGATAAACATAATTCTGTTTAGATGCTTACTTTGAAAGCTTTCTACAGTCACTAGCTAACAATATACACTTGATGTGTGTGTGTTAATTTTAAAATATATGTTTTCTCTGATATATACTTAATACTTGTGCTTGATTAACAATATGTTTGTTTAGTAAATACTTTCTAATGAGTAGCTTAACTTCATAAAAAAAGGATCTGCCTATTTATTGGATTGTTTTTAGTTACCTTTTCAAACTCTGTTAGAGATAGTTTAAGTTAGATTGACACACCAAAGCAGTTAATATAGTTGTATAGATGGATCAATCTTGTTTTTATATTTTAATGCTCTGTAAACTGTATGTCGTTGGGGAATTCAAAGAAACTCATTTGTACTCTTGAATTGGGATCACAATAATGTTAGTTCTGTTCTCAGTCTATACTTTTGAAACTGGAGTATTTGTTTTAAATTGATAATCAAGATGTATAAAATGCAGTGGATGGATAGTGTTCTTTCTAAGGGGGAGCCACTAAATTTCTTTCATGACGAGTTTCGTTGCCCTGTCTATGTGAAGGATCTTGTCACTGTCATACAGACACTGACTGACCGATGGATTGCAGGTTAAGATGGCTTCGGTCCTATGTGCTTAATTTTAGTACCTTGCATTCGTGCTTATTCCTCCTTTAGTGTCTTTATCTCACATTTAGGTTCAGTGTGGGTAGGTATTGTGAACTTTGTCTGTTGCTGTGTGGTTTGTTATATGCATCGAGTTTGAAGTTTAATCCCCTTAGCTGCCGTGCTTGAAAAGAAAGAAGAAAAAGGATCCTGTGTTAATACTTTAATAGATGCATATTTTCATTGAGGTAGCACACATGAGAACATGAATATTCCCTTCTGTTGTGTAATCTATTGCGTGTTGAAACATGTCAATGGAACATGCTCTTGCTTCTCCATTCTAGTGTGGGTTGGTTATGAATACCCTGAAAAAGGAGGCATCTACGTAATAATGATGAGATCACATTCAAACAGTGCTGGTAAATCCTCTGTTGTCATGGACTTCATTTTCAAGGTGCATTGCCACCTGCTTTTCACTTATTTTTAATTTTAAATTTTTGTTGTAACTTATATGTTGGATGGATATGTAAAATGGAGGGCCACTGGGGAACTTCTAGACTAACATTTAGTCTTTCTTACTGTTCAAATTTCTTGTTTATACAATGTTATATTGTTGGGCATGTTTTGGAATTCTTGATCTTGTAATGAATGGAAACTTTTTTTGTCAGAATTACACTGATACAAATAAGAGTTTGATTTATGACTTCCATAGATGAGGTTCCGTATTTTCCTGAAAGTCAGGGGAAAAAAAATAGAAGTATTGAGCTCTATGCTCTTTCAACACTTGATGTGATCTGCTGAAAAGCTTCCATAAATTCATGTATGCAATGACTTTCACATAAATATAAAGACAATTGCTCACGTTTATATTGAAAAAGCAAAAGTTATCCTTTTCCAGATTGGTGTTCTGTTCTGTTTGTGGTTCCTGCTTTGAAGTTGTAGTCTCCTGTTATTCTGCTTTAGTGCTTTACTAATTGCTTTTGCGTCCTGATATTATGCTACTCATGATTCATTTGCAGAGGGTAAGCAAATGCAGTTGCTTCTAAATGTTGGCGGCCCAGATAGGGTATCCCGGGTTCAAATGGCTGAGGCTGTTGCCCATGCTAGAAATTATAACACGTCGTTGATCACACCAGTCTCTGCAGCATCTGTATGTATACTATCATCAGTTCTTTTAGACATACTTCTACCATGATACGGGAATGATTACTTCATCTCAAATACTATCTCCAATAACATCTTCCTTTTTCTATATTAATGCTTCATTTCCTTCTTCTAAATTTTGCTTTTAGGCGGTGATATAAATTGAAATGATTAATGAACAATGTGCTTCCCTCTAGAGAAGCAAGAGTTTACATATGCGTGTTGGGGTGGTCTAATGCTCTCTCTTTCTCAAATGTTGTCTGAAACTTCAGTTTTAACTTTTCAGGTTGATCGAGGCGGCAAATCCCCTGCTGATATTTCCATGGATATCACTAAGCTGATTCAGACGCTGCATATTTCTCCAATCTCATACTCAAAAGGTGTCAGGTTGACACTTGATGCTGAATCCAGTTCATGATTTTAAAAGAATTGTCACTGTTATTCTTTGCTGAATGGATATTTTTATATGGTTTTCATTTCCTTCGTTACCAAGTCTGATTGAGTGTTGAATGCTTGAGCTATTACTGGAATTATTTTGGCGTGAAGACTGAAACTGCTTGTGTTTTGGGAGTTTATAGACTTGTTGCTAATATAACTAATAATGCACAACCAACTGCATGCACGTGAAAAGGATTAAGTTACTTACCGTCATGTCATGATGCCATAGTGAGTGGTTTTCTGTGTTTATGGTTATCATGAATGGCCTTTGGGATGCAGGATTGTAGTGTGTCTATTACTTGTTTTAAGTACTTGTAGAGAAACTTTGCAATACCTTTCCCTTTGTGGCTTCAAAAAGTTTAATGCTTACTTGATCTTTTGCTGCATTGCGAAAGCCTGTCATATTTTATTGTTGTTATTATTTTTTGCACATTGCTCGGGGGAAAAAGGGGTTTTGTGTCGTGTATGTAAGACTTGTGCAAACCATTGTAGAGGCCTTTTCCACGTAGGAAGCAAAACTGGGTCGAGTCTTTCCAGGGTCTCGAACCCGAAAATACAAGGCATGCTTGTTTGACTGGTCGTTGCATGTAATGTGTTTGCAGTAGCAGATGAGAACCTTTTACATAGTGAAAGCATTTTTTTTCTCAGTAGTGTCCTTTTTGGGAGGTTCTTTCTTCAAGTCATATCTGAGGAAGGGCCAACCTCACTTGTCAAAACGACTCTTATTCGAGTCAAAAAGGTGGAATGGAAATGATAGTACTCTTTAAATAGTTATGCTCTAGGAGGAGAATACAAGTTTCTGGAATCAGTTCCATTTGGGTGATTAAGAAGTTGCAGCACTAGCACTAGTATCAAAATTTCGGTCTTATTCTCTTCTTGTGGCATTAAGTGCAGCCAATAGATTCACAAAATGAAGTCCAATTCAGTTTTTCTTGCTTCAAGATTTGCCCTCTATCTGCATATTCTTGACAATTGCACTCTATTTTTGCCGTCACTCGATGGAATTCAATTTAACCCATCGTAACTGAAAATTCCATAAAAACTTTCTCGTGTTTGGTTGTAGCTCTCAAGCTGTAGAATGGCATTTTTTGCTTTGCAGCAATGGTAGAGATTGATTCTTAGGATTATTAAAATGTCAAATCTTATGGACAAGAATATTGCCCTTTATGTCTCGTTATTCATGTGGATGGAAGGGAGGAAAAAAAAATATTTTAACTGGACGGCCACGAAGCGTTAGTTCGCGATGTCATTTTCTTTCCCATGACATCCCACTATCGAAAGCAAGAATGGGTAAAATGCAAGCTTCTCAACCAAGTTTAGTAGAGACTTATCTCTGGATAGAAGCACTTTGATCCATTAGTCAATAAAGCATTACTTTTAACTTTTTTAGTTACTCATTATGGAAGAGTAACGATATTTAGAGCATGTTTGGTAGAGATTAAAATCGGATTAAAATTGAAAAATTAGTCGTTATTGTTGACTTTTATTAGACGAGTGGGATCCAATAACGGTCATATTTTCAATTTTAATTGTTATTAAACAGGCTCTTAGAATTATTGGTGTTTATTAATTTTAAATTCACGAATAAAATAAATCCTTTTATGTCCCAAATGGGTTGGTATATTTTACAATTAATTCCTCATTGCAATTGTTAGTTCAATGCGTGAAATTTTTTGCAAGAATATACACAGATATTGATTTTAAAATGTGTAACAATTTTGTAACAAAGTTTATCAAATACTTAATTAAATTTTCTAATCGACAATGTATTTTTCTTCAATACAAAATGTTGATTCTCTTCAAAATGTGCTCATTATTCAACTCTACATGCTCTAGATTTCGATATTTAATTATTTTTTACAAGATTTTTAAAATTAATCAGTGCAATTACATGCATTTTACCAAAACTCTAAAGAGTCTGATTGCAAATGTGAAAAATGGGTAAAAAAAAATGTTTTACAGGGAATTGAATTGTCCAGAAATTATTTTACTGGAAATTGTAATTAATTGTATTTGATTGGTATAATTTTTCACCTGAAAAATATTGAAAGTTTGGTTCCGTTTGGTTTTATTTTTATGAAAATTGTCTATTAAAGTGATGATTTTTTCTTCCATTGGGTCTAGAATTTGTTCCAATTGAAAAAAAAAATAAAAAATTACCACATCGACTACCATTCGTTTGACTTTGTTTTGAATGGAAATTATCAATAAAATTGATAATTTTTTTACTATTGTGTCTAGAATTTTTTTCAATTGAAAAAAAAAACCTGAAAAATCAAAACCAACCAAAACAACAAGAATTCTTTTTCCTCAAAAAGCTGGAAAATATGGAAACGTGGGAAAAAAATTCCGGGGAAAATTTTGCTATCAAACAGATGCATGGAAAATCATGTCTATCAAACAGGTGCAAAAGTTGGTTTTTCATGGAAAATCATGTTTATCAAACGGGGTCTAAGAGTAATTAATTTATCATCTTAGCCCCTGTTTGAGCAACATTGATTTTTTTCATTTTTATTCTTCTACTCATTTTAACCACACATTCTTCAGTAAAATAATATTTTTCATCACATTAATAACTTTTTCTTCATTTTCAATCATATATTATACATTACATCAACAGTAAAAATGTATTTTTACTCCCAAAATGTGCACCAAACAAGCTGTTAATCAGATCACAATTTCTTACCAAGAATTTAATCGCATGAAGTTGCAGCTACCCGGTTTGGTCCCCCACCTCTATAATTGGAAGCCAAATTAATTTCCTACCGACGAAAAATATCAGTTATATCCTTGCTGCCCTTGCTTTTGAACCGGGCAGCTCAATCGCCATCCATCCCAATGAGGTGTCGAATATTCGTACGTTCTCTCTCGTGCCCTTATAATTCGGGCAGATATATTTTTCTGTCCGTTGAACTCGACGACGTCAACAGCTTCAACTTCAAAAGCGTTATATTTTAAACAGTACCAAAAAAGGTTATGATATCCCAAAAGTGAAACAAAAAATATCAAAAATCAACATTTTTGTAAAGAAGTTTGTGTGTGTATATATATATACACACTCACGTACACACAGAAGTTGTGCTGTTAATCAGGACTATCTATAGTGTATTCACACATTTTGGAGTGCTTTGAAAGGGACTTGAATCAAAAGAGTTTTTATTTTTATTCTTCGTTTTGGATTTTTTCAAGTGTTTGAGTTTTGGAATTTTTGACATTTTTAAGGCTTGAGAATGTGGAGAGTTGCGAGATCTGCGGCGGCTAGTCTCCGACAGTCGCCGCGGCGGTTCTCGACAGCGATTCCTGGACCGTGTATTGTGCACAAGCGTGGAGCTGATATTCTCCACGATCCATGGTTTAACAAGGTCTACTCGTTTTCCTTCATGTATTTTTGATTGAAGCTTAATTGTGCTAGACTAGATTCAAGCTCTACAATTTGAAATTCTGTTGAATTTCAGTGATTACATTTAATTGAGATCTTAATTTGTTACTCCAATTTTGTTGCAGCTATGGCTTTTTTAGTTGGTGTGAACTGAGTGTGCCCAGTGGAACAATAGTTGAATGCAGTTTTACATAGTTGTGTTAATTGTGAATATGTCAGTGACAGTCTATGTACCGTGACCATCATGTGATACGTGAAGTCTACTGAGCCATCTTGCCTTGAATTTGAGATTGAATGATCTTTCAAGTGACATGATATATGAACAAAGGAGAAAACATTTATTCTTTCTTGCAAAAAATGCACGTGATATATCAGGTTCAACTAACAAAGCGGTTCCAGATATTAATTTAAAGAAAGTAAAAAGTTGCTCCGCGGTTGGTTATGGTATCACATAATCATTTGATTTGCGGAAATGTTAACTGAATGATTATGTATTGTTTAATTTTTAATTCTTTAAAGAATTTTTGTTATTAAATACGACTCATCAATACTTGCTTAAAAATCAAATACCATGTTTCATGAACATGTATATTTGTCCATTATTTCCGAATCTAAAAGATAAGGCATTGAAAACAAAATTCATAATTACATTAATTTTTGAAGGTGTCCAATTTTAAAGCCCGAATCATATGTGCTACCAAATACTAACCATGCATTTTTATGCTAATGAGATTCTGAAAAGCAGGACACAGGTTTCCCTTTGACAGA
>CAIGRS010273160.1:0-22505 GCA_903798395.1 Fraxinus floribunda | reverse complement strand
TTAAATAAATGTGTTTTATTTAATTTATTGTTAATTCAATTTTTTTTTTTTTTTTTTGTAAAGCTTTTGGGAAGTTACCTAGTTTGATTAGAATTCTATTTCTTTTGATATTTTTGATCTTTTAGGAGTTATTTCCGATTTTTACTAGTTTTCTAGATTTAGTATAAATATGATTTTTTTCATTATTGTAAAAAAACTTTTGAGATAATGATAAATTAAAGATTTTGCTTTCTCTCTTGTTCTTCAATGGACCAACCTTTTGTTCTTCATTGAACAATTTTGAACTCATCAAGAATCGGTGTTATTGTGGCGTTCAACATTCGAGCTAGATTCATCAAGTGTGTGATCAAGAGGTCTTCATATCGTCGGCGATTGTGTTGGTTGTTTGGTTCACAATTCTTGGGTCGAATCCAAAACATTGATCTATTGGCTTTCTTGGGTTGGTTCTAATCTAGTTGTAGGGTTGCGTAGCTACTATTGTTACGTGGTTCTCATCAGTTGGTATCAGAGCAAGACTCCAATAATCAAGGTTATACTATTGCTACGTGAATCACATCACCAAGTGTGCAGGAATTCAACTTGTATGGACGTGAGAGGCTTTGATATCTGTTGACCACATCACTGGTACGTTTTTTAGGGTCAACAGATTGGCGCCGTTTGTGGGAACCCAACACTATAACCATGAACATCCTTATGGTAAAAGTCATCTCAAGCAGAGCCTAGAAGAAAAGTTTGGTTCTTGAAGAAAGTGCCACTGCAAAGGAAAAACATCTAAAATATGAGTTCTAACCACTACGGATCGCAAGGTAGGAGTAGACAATAGGAGGCTTCTAAAGAAGAGGTCATCCGAATAAATATATACGTGATTCGCCCCCACCACCAACACAGGTGAGGCGGTACCACAACACGTTTGGCTAGGGAAGTAGGAGAAATGGCTGAGAATATGAGAAACATGGCCCAACAGAATGCTACCATGCAGTAACTACTCATGCGAATGCATCAACAGACGGGGCACTAAGTGCCTCAACAGGGAGCGATGTCCCAAGAGGAAGAGGAAAATGACACAGTAACTAACCCCCAAATGCACAGAAGGGAGATCAGCCTAACGGAGTCGGGGTGGAGATGGACACTTCAACCAATTACGCAACTAGCCGACCTGGAGATAACATACTAAATGAGTAAAATTTCTCCCTAAAACATGCTCAAGAACACGAACCACAAAAATCTACTAGTGTGTTCGATCGAATTAGACCATCAAGGCCTAGAAATAGGTCCCACCAACCGCCTTCTGTACAAAGGGAGCCAGAACGAAACTCGAGGTATGAACCTCAGAGAGGTCTCCCTCATCCACCTAGAATAGGCAAGAGAGAAGAGACGAGGTGAACTTGAGGTATCAAACGGAAGCGTCACGACCCCTTCGTTATCAAGCAGAGGAAGATGATTCTGAAGTTCTATGCAGGTCGTTTGAGTCAGATGATTACGAAAGCCTACCATTCTCGCAAGAGTTGAGAAGCGCCCCACTTCCCAGCCATTTTGTGCCTCCCAAAATACCCAACTACGAGGGAAAGGGTGATCCGACAAATTTCCTCAACAATTACATATCTTTGCAAGGGGCTTTGCCAGCGCTAAAATGAAGAGCCTTCCATCTCACATTAATTGTTACAGCTAAAATTTGGTACAACCGTATCCTAGGCGGTAATATTAAAAGCTGGTCAGACCTCAAAAAGACCTTTTTGAAACAATACTTATCTAGCAAAGAAGGTAAAATCCCCACCCAAAGGTTGTAGGACATGAGCCAGCAAGCCGGTGAACTTTGAAAAGCTACTTGACCCGCTTCACGGACGAGATGACTTGTTGTGAGCAGATTATGGATGGAGAAGCCCTTTCTGCTCTAAGAGGAGGCCTCAACATGAACACCCTATTTTGGAGGGATGTTCGAAATAACAACCCTACCTCTTATGATGCCTTCGTAAAAATGATGAAAAGCGAGATTGTCAGCAAAGAGCTCATTGATAATCTCAACTGGGCTTCACTGGGACTCCTACCACCTCAGAGACAGCGACAAGTCCCGTATCACACTTAGTAGAGCAGCAATGGACCCAAGCGGGACATACAATCATCCCCACCTCAAGCCAAGCATTGGCCACTACCACGTTAATGCAGTGCAATCTTTGGCATATGAAGAGGTCGGAGCTGAAGCTCAAAGACAATCGAATCAATCCAGGGGAAGAGGTAGAAAAGAAACATGGAGCCTAGGGATAGGTAATACTACACTACTATCGAACCAACAGTCAGAGCACAAAGAACTTCTTGTCAAGACCATATCATGAAGAACCAACATGCCCCTCATGTTAAGAGAAGAAACACTCATCTTGCACAAAGGAACGCGTCTCAACTTAGGCATGAAAGAGAACTTAGGCGTGATAAGGCAATACGATATTGCATAAATGAATCGCCTCGACGAGAGCACGATGAGGAAAGAAACAGGTCATACGTGGACAAATGCCCAGGAGAGAACTCCCACCCAACGTAGATAATGTCCCCATGCGGGAAATTGACACCATTATTGGTGGTCCACATGTAGGAGGGGAGTCCATAAATACTTAAGAGAAATTATACAAGGAAAGCAAAGGATCTCCATGATGAGCTACTTAGGTAATAATACCGCTCGAGGATCTGTAAGCATTCTACCAACAACCCTTTCGCAAGAGGACACCATTGGAGTTCATTATCCCCATTGTGATACTTTGGTGGTACGATCTATCGTGGCCAGAAATGGGCTCAAGTGCATGTTGGTAGACAACGAGAGTTCATTAGATATCCTATTTGGGACAACCTTAGACAAAATGATGGTAGATCATAAGCTCACCCCATGACTGCCCCCTTATATAGTTTCACTTGCGACAACATCGTTCCTAGGGAAAGGATCACACTAACAGTGAAAATGGGAAAACCCCCACTTACAACTCAGTACTTCATGGAATTTTTTATTGTAGATCACCGATCCGCTTACCACGGAGTGTTGGGTCGACCCGCATCGAAAGAGCTTGGAGCCATTATATCCATACACCACATGTATATGAAATTTCCCACCGAAAGAGAAATTGCTACAATATGAGGAAACTGAATGGGCTCGAGGGAGCGTTACCTTAGCTCCCTAAGAAAATTCGAGCCCCGTAGTGTAAATATGGTCCTGGTGGACGTTGGAATGCTTGATGTACCTGAAGAAGGTCCTACCTCTGAACAAGGTGGATATGTCAGTATGATAGATTCCCCTGAAGAAAGGGTCATTAGTGTGGATTTAGACCCTAAGGTTACCGAATCAAATTCGCAAGCGACCATAATGGAGGAATTGAAATCTTTCCCGACAAACCTAAATGACCCTACAAAGGTGCTACAAGTGGGAAAAGAACTTGAGTTCGGAGAAAAGACGAGACTCAAGAGCTTGTTGCTTAGTAATTTAGTAACTTAGACATGTTCGCCTAGAAACATGAAGATATGGTGGGCATAGACCCCATAGTTAGTTGCCACCATCTTAACATTGATCCAAGTTTACCCCTCACAGGAAAAAAAGAGAGCTTTGAACTCGGAGTGATACGGGGCCTTGAAGGAAGAAGTATAAAAGCTCATATCTAATGGGTTCATCATGGATGAGGTATATCGAAATTGTATCTCAAACCCCGTCTTGGTAAAGAAGTCCAACGGCAAATAGAAAGTTTGCATAGACTTTTCCAACCTCAACAAAGCATGCCCAAAGGATAGTTTTCCACTTCCAAGAATGGACCAGTTACTCGACTCCACTGTTGGCCATGAACTCTTGAGCTTCATGGATGCATACTTAGGGTATAATTAAATTTCCATGTATCCGACTGATGAGGAGAACACTTCATTATCAATGACATATGTCCTTATTATTACAAAATGATGCATTTTGGTCTGAAAAATGCTGGGACTACTTATCAGCGCTTAGATAACAAGATATTCGCCAACCTTATCGGCAAGATGATGGAAGTATATGTTGACGACATGCTGGTAAAAAGTCTCATGGCTACGAACCACGTTGAACACCTGGAAGCCACCTTCAAAATTTTGAAGACGTACCAAATGAAGCTGAACCCTTTGAAATGTGCTTTTGGCGTTGCTTCAGGAAAACTCCTGGGTTATATGGTCAACCATCAAGGTATTGAGGTCAATCCTGAAAAAATCAAGGCCCTGCACCTAGTTGCGCTGAACCGCTTCATTTCTAAGGCGATTGATAGGTGTCTTCTGTTCTTCAAAATTCTGAAGGGAGGAAGAAGGTTTCAATGGAACGAGGAGTGTGAAGAGGCATTTCAAGAGCTGAAGAAGCACTTGGGACAAGCCCCCTATCTCAAAGCCTAGAGACGGAGAAGTACTGCTCCTATATTTGGCCGTAAGTATGGAGACAGTGAGTTCAGTATTGGTGCGGGAAGAAAATGACATGTAACTGCCCGTTTACTATGTAAGCAAGGCCCTATTACCACCTAAATCACGTTACACGAATATGGAGAAACTTGCCTTATCCCTTATGATAGCTTCTAGGAAGTCGATGCCCTACTTTCATGCCCATAGTATGCATGTATTGACGACCCTTCCCCACAAGCAGGTTCTTAAAAAATTGGATGCTTTAGGAAGGCTAATGAAATGGGTTAATCTCGACATCTTATATCAACCAAAAAGCTCGATGTGGGGATAAGCCAAGTCAATAGCAGTTTCGTAACCAAAGATAAAGGTATGGCAGCGTACCTGAGGAAGGTTTTGGACTTGCACCCCTACTTTGAGAAATCTAAGCTGACCCAAATACCAAGAACGAAGAATCTGCATGCAGATGCCCTATTAAAATTGGCCAGCTATAAAGATTCGGAGCTGCTCAAGCTTGTACCAATTGAATACCTTCCTAAGCCTTCCACAACCAAAGTAGAAGAGGTAATGATGCCCAACCTTAAATGGGTAACGAGGCGAGAGAGGTTGCCCCGACCTGGCTATGCCCCGTTGCCATCCTTACAAAGTGATCTTTTGAAGATTGTCAAATTTTCCACACACTTCATCAAAACATTCACTTCGGCTTTGCAGAGATGGGTTTCCTTCTTCAGTTCACCATTCCCTTTGGAAAGTGCCTCCACCTTTGACCTTGACTCAACTTGCTTTAACTTAGAGGCATCAATAGCAAAAGATGCCTTAGCCTTGGCTTTGCTCAAGACAACTTTAGCATCTTGAGCCCTTTGAAGTTATTCTTTATTGAGGCTCTGCAGCCGCTTCACCTCCATCTAGGTATTTAAAAAGAAACCTTGAGAACGGGCCTACATGACGAGTCCAGCTCCCACCATGTTGACCGCATCACAGGTCTCGACATACTAGGAATATTTGTCAATCTAATTCTTATGTTGAATCCTCGCATCTCCCTTAACCTTAGCAGGCAACATCACCATTATTGTGGAGGTGATTTCATCAGACCTCCCATCCAAGAAATTTTGGGTCTTTCTTTCTGAGGCGACACTTCTCTCCTCCTCACCCCTCATCTTCCTCCCCAAACTTGCCCCCTCCTCAACCACCTCCTCTGCCTCCACGGCCTTCACGGAGGAAATTAGTTCAGGTAAGATGGGTCATTAGAGTGTTTCCCCAATGGTGGTTTGACGTTTGGGAGGAGGTTAGGCCTTACAGTTCTAGACAACACCAACTTACTCTTGGAGGGCTTCTCAAATGAGGCTTTTGCTGAAAAACCAGAGCTTAAGGGCTTCTTTTTCTTTGCTTCTCCCCAGGCGTCTCAGCTGAAACATGTCTGGTTTGACACACTCCCTATTTTCATGTTGTCCTAAAAGCAAAGAGGTAAACAATTAGGAAAACAATGAAGGAATCAATTCTTAAACAAGTGAACCACTAATTGTTACCTTTGGTGGCCATTAGTTGATGGGTCACAAAGAGGTTCCGCTTTCCAATAACGCTTTGAAGTACCTTTTCTCTGAGGGTACTTGCATATTGCCTTGATGATTGCCCACTTTGATGGATCGAGTTCGAACCAATCAATTGCAGCTGCACAAGGCATGGATAAAAAATCGAAAAATAAAAGAATAGTGCAAATTTAGAAATCACTTCAGCTAAAGATAAACTCACTATACACATGATATTGGGTCGTCTCAGTTATCTCTAGGACCACATCTCCTTCCATCGTCTGCCAGGGACCCCCTAATCTAGAACCAAGACGACTTTCAGTTCTAGATAGAGGTCGGAGTCCCCTAATCGAAGGGAGAGTGTGGGCCCCAAGGGTTCTTGCAGTCACACCCCCTACTTAATGCCTGGGGTTGAAAAGTGGTTTGGAAAACGTAAGGCGGCATATCCTCTCCAAGAGTGACCTCTTTCCAAAGAAGGAATGCCCCTGCTAATTAGCTCCACGCATTTGGCACTAGTTGGGTGTGGGCTAAATTATATTGCCTAAGGATATATCTAAGAAAGGGGTGCTGAGGAAATTTCATTCCCCCCACTCAGAATAGCCTTGCTAACAGCTATGCACCCCTACCTAGGAAAGCACGCCCTCTCCTCAAGGGTCGGAACTAGTATCTCAATATTGTCTGGTATCCTATATCGCACCCTAAAAGTCTCCAATTCACTCTCTTTTACATTAGTCGCTTACAAAGAGGCCCCTCACCTAATACTATAATCTATGGGACCCTCTTTCATCATCCATGCACTATGAGGACCCCCATAGCCTCCATAATCATCTCAGTGGGTATTATGGGAGGTATACTTGCCTTGAGAAAAACCATGGCCACATCCACTCCAGAAGACCCCCTAAATGCACCATTCTTCAAAGAGGAAGTCATTTTTTGTGAATATGATGAAATATGGGAAAAATGATGGATACTTACACAGATTTGGGAGGCACGAAGACGAACTTGTTTGCCAGAAGGAAGAACGGAGGAGATGCTAAAAGGATTTTAGAGTTTTTCGACACTTGAAGATTCAGATTAAACAAAGTGAAAGAAAAAAATGGAAGAAAATGAAGTTTTTCTTTTTATATGGGGGATGGGCGAACCTCGTCCATTGGATTTGTTCTTATTACAATATGGACCGTACATCCACCTTTTAATCTGGCACGTTGAGACCAAATGACACTTACTTAAAATTCGAACCAATGGCTTAGATAAAGCCATGGATTGCTCACCCCTTGGAATTGCGTAAGCCTCGCTTAAATGCAACAGACATCATCATTGCGCATTAAATGTGCACGCAATACGAACCTGGGAAACCCTATCACATCTATTTTTTAATGGGAATTAACGTCTTTCAAATCATTAGAGCACGCTTCCCAGGGTGCATCTCTTTCATCAAAGAGGCTCGACACCAATTCCAAAGGGCCTTGCCTTTAATCATTCAGCCTTATCACGTGCTCCATTATCAAAGAGGCTCGGCACCTGCTCCAAGGGACCTCGCCTTTAATCATTCAGCCTTATCACAGGCCCCAATTATCAAAAAGGCTCGACGCCTGCTCTAAAAGGCCTTGCCTTTAATCATTCAGCCTTATCACAGGCTCCAATTATCAAAGATGCTCGACACTCGCTCCAAAAGGCCTCGCCTTTAATCATTCAGCCCTGTCACAAGCTCCAATTATCAAAGAGGCTGGACACCTGCTCTAAAGAACCTCTCCTTTAATCATTCAGCCTTGTCACAGGTTTCAGTTATCAAAGAGGCTCGACATTTACTCCAAAGGCCTCGATGTGTACCATTCAACCTTATTACATGCTTCAATTATCAAAGAAGCTCGACATCCATTCCAAGTTTTTCTGCCAACTCGAAAGTCTAAGCATTATATGAATAATCATATCTAAACAATTCGAGGGCCCATGCCTCATACACTGACATAGGGTAATATAGCTATACGTAGGCAAATCGATTCCAGTGCGAACAACCCTTCTTGCCCACATTGAACACTTGGACTAACACCGTTACATTCAGACCCCATTCCAAGAGCCGACCCAGAAGAGGTGGTGACGAGATCTTGAATGGATCTCGCACCATTTGAGTTGACAAGACAACTTACAGTCGTTGGTGCGCCACCACCGCCATCCTATTTAGTCAAGTCTAAAGTACTAGCTAGGCTTTATGGATACACAAGTGGTCTTAGCATTTAAGGTTGAGATTGATTTATGTGTATGACAGGAGAGGAAAATCATTTGGATGAGGCCACGTGCACTATCATCCAATGGACTCCATTCATTTTTCCCAAGTATAAAAGTTCACACTTAGTGCCATTCAAGGGTAATGCAAGTTTAGATTCTCAAAATGATATTCTTGCTACTCACACATTTTACTTTTTTAGCCCAAAGCCGACCCCCGTTTTTCACATGGAGGCTCACGTTTAAAGCTCTCACACACCCTAAAAACTACTATACCAACTGACTTGATTATCGGAGTGCGCGCGATAAACTCCACCCCTTTTGGATTAGGCCACGTGTGACTAACGGTTTGTCCAAGTGTACAGGAATTTAGCTTGCGTGGATGTGAGAGGCCTTGGTATCTGTTGGCCACATCACTGGTACGTTTTTTGGGGTCAACAATTAAGTTTCTCAATCTTTGCTCATTGTTGCAATCATTTTCTTAGTATGTCTCGTCCTTGACGATGATTTATCTCAAAGTATTTTGTTTTCATCCTTCGAAATGAGAGAGAAATATTTTTTCGCACATTTTTTTTTATTTACTTTTTAGAAATATGACAAAAAATAAATTGTTTTACCCCATTTTAACGAACTTTTGGACATAAAACTGTTATCAAATACAAAATGTATTAACTAATGAAAAGTTTGAAAATAAAATGACATGAAAATCGTTATGAATATAAGTAATATAATGAGTAAAGAGTAAGAATGTTAAGTGTAATTAAAATGTGGTGCAAGAAATAATATTTGTGATGTGAATATAATTACTAAAAATATAATATAAATTTATTCGATGCTTGACGACCGGAAAGGGCGAAAGGAAGTGACTGCAAAGGCAAGCCAGCTCTTTATATCCACCATCGATGCCATGCTGACATGGGGATCTCACACACATATTTAAATCTTAACCGCAACGGCTCTGATCTTCAAAAGCACGAATCTCGAATTTGAGCTTCATTACTCAATTTTGCCCAAGTCAAAGTTTCATGGATTATTCTATTCTTACGTAATTACTTATCAAATGTTTTATCGAATTGACAAGTGACTCCCCCTGTTGGAGGGGTGCCACTTGTCAATTCGGTAAATCAGTAATTGATTTGGTAAGTGTAGCAAGGTCAAGTTTCATTTCCCCATTTTAAACAAGAGGTTGGGCACCTCCCTCCTCGTAGACATATCACCCGTTTTCAAGAACGCCTCAAAGGTAATCTCTGTCTTGATTGAATCTTGAATGACGGAAAGTTTTCTTTTTGATTTATTTAAGATGGGATCCATTGATTATGCTTTTAATGAATCTTGATCCATCGATCTGCAAGTGGGTATTCTGAATTCTACCAAAATATAGAAGTTTATCTAAAGATAAAGTGTTTTTTGGTGTGTATTGAATAATGAAGGCCATATGTGTTTGCTGGTTATTGGTGGAAGTTTAATGATTTTTCACATGCATTGTCTGGAATCTCCTCCCAACTCATTAAAATTTGGTATCTTTTCTTGGATACAATTAAATCTAGAACTGGGATTATGGTATTGTTGGTTGTATTGATTTCTTGGCAGCTACAAGGGGATCATTGCCCTGATCATGTAATTAGAAATGATGTTTAATCAATATGTTGATCTGTACGCGTCCTTTCTCTGTATGGAGGTGAATCCTAAAATCTGGTTTGGTAATAGTTAGATTACTTTCCATGGAAAATATCGGGCATCAAGTGACTCCAATTTTTTCACACTACCTTTCGGGATTGATTTTGCACTGTAAAGTTTTCATATCAATTTTATTTGATACCAAATGCATCTCTTTTGTATTCTATCAAATTCTAGATGAAGTTCATTTGATATTTTTTTGGCATCACATCAATTGAAAAATTTTATGGCCATGGTAATGAAATATCCAATCACCTCACAAAAGCTGAAAGTCAATTCTTTTTTTTTTTTTTCAAGAGCATATTAAGAGATGGCAGAAGCCGATGATATTCAGCCTCTTGTATGTGACAATGGAACAGGAATGGTCAAGGTATCCGCCTAACATCCAATAACTTGTACACTTCCATTATTCCAATACTCCCAATAATGATCTTTTTGACTGCTAGGCTCCATTCGTGAATTAAGAGACATTAGAAGTTTGTAGTTTATGTTGTTCTCAAAATTTTCAGGCTGGATTTGCTGGAGATGATGCTCCAAGGGCTGTCTTCCCCAGTATCGTCGGGCGCCCGCGTCACACTGGTGTCATGGTTGGCATGGGCCAAAAGGATGCCTACGTCGGCGACGAGGCTCAATCCAAGAGAGGTATTTTGACTCTAAAATATCCAATTGAGCACGGAATTGTCAGCAATTGGGATGACATGGAGAAAATTTGGCATCATACTTTCTACAATGAACTTCGCGTGGCTCCAGAAGAGCATCCTATTCTCTTGACAGAAGCTCCTCTTAACCCCAAGGCGAACCGTGAAAAAATGACTCAAATCATGTTTGAGACTTTTAACACTCCTGCTATGTATGTTGCTATTCAAGCTGTTCTTTCCCTTTATGCCAGTGGCCGTACAACTGGTAAGAAAAATGCTAGTCCCTTTTAATTCTCCATATGTTGATGCACAATATGCCCCTGCTCTCACTTTTTTCCCCTCAAGGGCAATAGTATTAAACTGTTTGTTAGATCAATACACGTAAAAGATCTACTGCTACTGTATTTTCAACTTTCCTACTAAGCACAAGTCACTAAACTACAATACAATGGCAGAAGTCTTGTTCCAATTGCATAATAAATACTGTTTGAACTGTAATAGCTCTTAACAAATAAGCCCCTCTCAAGAAAATGCTGGAAATATATGCTTAAATCAGTATGCACTTTATTGCACATGGCAGAAAGCCGAATTTATTATGTTTGATTGAGTGAAGGCTCTTCAGTATACTAATTCCCCATGACAGATCCAAATCCCGAATCCCAATTGCTTCCAACTGAAAAACAAGACGACTGAAAGAAAGGTGTTGATATCTGCAGGCCTTAAATGGAGTCCCTAGTCTATTTGTTTGGTACACTATGAACTATTAAGTGCCATCTGTTTAAAGAGTCAGAAGCCAAAGAATTTAACTTACTGTTGATGTAGCATAAATGAAATTCTACCATTTGCCAATGTATTTAAAGCAAAAAATGGCTTCTCCAATCTGCTAAATTGTACCACTCTGTGCAGAAATATGATTACTTTTCTCATTGCCAGGAATCGTTCTGGACTCCGGGGATGGTGTCAGCCATACAGTCCCCATCTATGAAGGTTATGCACTCCCCCATGCAATCTTGCGTCTTGATCTAGCTGGGCGTGACCTCACTGATGCCCTTATGAAGATACTGACTGAGCGAGGCTACTCTTTCACCACATCTGCTGAGCGTGAAATTGTAAGAGATATAAAAGAGAAACTAGCTTACATTGCTCTCGACTATGAACAAGAGCTAGAAACTACAAAAACTAGCTCATCTGTGGAGAAGAACTATGAACTACCTGATGGACAGGTGATCACTATTGGTGCTGAGCGATTTCGCTGCCCTGAAGTACTTTTCCAACCATCAATGATTGGTATGGAAGCTGCTGGCATACACGAAACTACTTATAACTCTATCATGAAGTGCGATGTTGATATTAGGAAGGATCTGTATGGTAACATTGTCCTCAGTGGTGGTTCGACTATGTTCGGGGGAATTGCCGATAGGATGAGCAAGGAGATTACAGCATTAGCTCCAAGCAGCATGAAGATTAAGGTGGTGGCTCCACCTGAGAGGAAGTACAGTGTCTGGATTGGAGGTTCCATTTTGGCCTCTCTTAGCACATTCCAGCAGGTACCATTGACATTTTCTTAAACACCTTCTATATTGTTTTCTCTGGATAATGCATGATTCAGGCTATATTTTTATCATACAAATAATTAGGTTCAACATTGTAAAATGTAAATCAATCTTGTGAAACTGTGATAGTTAGAAGCTGAGGCTTCTGACAGCAAAAGTTAACTTTTAGTGAGCACTTACAATTTGATTGAGCTGTTAAGGAACTTCATGGATTTCTGAAGCAAGACCGTTCTTGTTTCTGTGAATGCAGATGTGGATAGCAAAGGCAGAATATGATGAGTCTGGACCTTCGATTGTCCACAGAAAATGCTTCTAGATGAAAAGAGTTCATTGACGAACTTATAAATTTTATTTTGAGAAAGGCTTTTCATCAGATGATTGCTGAAAGTGCTGCCTGTCATTTGTATTCTTTTATTATTTTTCTTCTCGTTCTTTCCTATGGGAAGTTAATATTAGAGATTTGAACTGGGTACAATGGAACAATTTGATCCCAGTATTTGATTTTCCATTGATATTATAATTTATAGAAGAATTGAGTCTTCTAAATATTATTATGATTTGAAGTTTGGATTAAGAGCTCATCTGACTTCTTCCTTTACAGTGTGAATTTGCCATACAGATTACTTCAGCTCTTATTCCCAATTATAAGCATGAATTTTCACCATTCATGTGACTTGAACAATCATATTATTTTGAAAATTTATTATTTGAGCACCCTTTATCTATGACTTGCTGAAATGTCAAACATCATAATCTTCCGTCTAAAATATACAAAACTAATATGAACAGATTTCTGAGCAAGAGCATAATAATGATTTCTTGAGTAAAAAATTATCGATCCTTACAAGTATTAAACTGAAGGAAAAAGAATAAATTCAAAACTACATGACTGTCTTCAAAGTTGATGTGTATCATAATTCAAAATATCATAGAAGACATAAAATATGTCAAGAAAAAGCATGCTTGGAAAGGATTCAAAGAAGAATGGAAGAAAATCAAAACTTTCTGCATCTGGCTTTCTCCATGTAAAAGGACAGGTTCAAAGTTTATGAGAAAACCTCTCAGATAGAAGATTTTGTTGTATTCACATCAATACCTCAGGCAAAATTTTGGTGGTCCAATGATATCCACAAATCCTCGTATGTCACAGTTCAGGTACAGATTCCTTATATTCCAACATTTCACGGTCTATGAAGATACCGACAACATTAATATCATCATGAAAATGTCTACTGACCCCCTTATCAAACTTCTTAAGGTCATTATACTTCATCTCACTGTTTTGCAGGCCTGGTTCATAGCTGATATAAGAAGTCTTCTAACTATGCCCTGATTCCAGGAAAAATCTGAACCAGGACACAAAAAGAATATAATAATAAGCGTGTATAACAAAGAATAATTGAGCTAGAAAAGAAAATAAGAAAATATAACACACCACTCCTGGATTAATGATTATTATGCCCAATCTCAACGGCCTCCTGATTTGTCAAGTATTCTCGAAGACCATCAGATGCAAAAATGGGAAACTTATCATTGGTCGTAAAACTCTTGTGCATGTAGAGGATCAGCTCTAAACACTGGTTAATGAAGAGGTTCAAAGGTGAAATTGTGGAGAAGATTGATCAAGAGCAAACTCTGGCCTCTTCGGATAGGCATCTCCTATGGATATCAGGTTTTTCATCCATATATCAATGGAGTACTTGTTTACTTTCTGGACTTTCTATATGCTTTATAAGGAGTATGGAAGAGTTACATCAACGCGGTTAAAAATTTTGGCTTCCCAAGGCAAGCGTGCCGAACAATTCACGGTTAGTTAAATTTATATTGCTATTTCGATATGAAGTATTAGGGATGACAGTTTCTTGCATTTAATAAATGGAAGATGACAGTTTGTTAAATTTATGTTGTTATTTTGATAATTTTAAATTGATAATTACGAAAATAAAATTAAATATAGAATAAATTTATTTTTTTATATTTGAAAAATTAAATTATTATTAAAATTAAAACATAACGTGGGCAAAAGTTGGACCGGCTGTTAATAGCCAGTCGGCTGTTAACCGTCTGGCTTTTAAAGGTCGGTCGGTGAAAAGACGATTAGTTAAAAGCCTGTCGGTAAGTAGTAATAGCCGGTGGGTTAACAGCGGACTGGCTGTTAACAGCTGACCGACTATTAACGCTGTAGAGGGTTGACCGCCATTGGAAATCGCCATTTCCAATGATGGAGAGCTCCAAAAATCTCCTATTTCCATGTATAAACTCCAAATTTCTTCACAATCACTTGCACTCAAGCAAATCTACTTATATATCAACAAATAAACTAAAAAATTGTAAATAAACATTCAAATTTTTAATATGAAAAACCCGATTTGAAACAAAAATCTAACCTTCTATTTGGGTCAGTGAGAGGCAGTAGGTGTGGCGGCGATCGACTGCGGTATGGACGTCGATTTTGGCGGAAGAAGGCGAAGGTTAAGGTGGAAGAAGGCGTCGTTTTTTTGGGTGGCTTGGGAGGAATCGGTTCTTTTTGGGGGTGTGGGGGTATTTTGGACTTTTTGTTGTGTTAAGTTATTTTTTAACTTTTTCATTTTTTTCATTCTATTTACTGGTCGAAGGCCAAAGTGAGAATATGTGGCATTATTTGAGCGCTTTCCACGTATTTCCTCCATTATATGCGCATACAATTTTCAAAGCAACCTCGCGAGATTTTTTTGTATATAAAGGTGACAAATTTTTTTTTTTTTTTCGAGTGAGTTCTCAATACACTCATAAAACTTTCACGACCCAGTTTCAATTCTCTTCAATTCATAAAAAAAATGGCGACTTTGAAAGATATAACGGTGTCTGCATTCATAAATTTACTTAGTACTTTTGCAATCTCGTTGGCTTTTGCTTTGCTCAAAATTCAGCCCATCAATGGAAGGATTTACTTCTTCAAATGGTATATGAATGGCAAGAGGACTAATCTGAGTAGTGGAGGCGTGGTGGGATTCAATTTTCTCAATTGGATGCCGCATGCTTTGAAAATGAGTGAGGATGAGATTATTAGCCATGCTGGGCTTGATTCTGCTGTATTTCTGTGAATTTTTACTCTTAGGTATTCGTAAATTTTCAATTTCCAACTTTCTTCTTAATCTTTTATTTTACTATGGACATTTCTAACTCGAGCAGAATTTATCTTGAAAATTATTTTATAAATCTCTCAGACTTCACTCTTTTAGTATATATAATTAAGAAATAATATTTGATTTTCGTATTTATCAATTTAAAATTATCAAATATTATTTAATTAATTAATTCTCTCAGAAATCACTCTTTTAGGTTAACTTAGCCATTTTCTTCTGTTATGACAGCTTGAAAATATTTGGACTGATAGCCATTGTGGCACTCGTGGTTCTTATTCCAGTGAATGTATCTAGTGGAGCTTTAGACTTTGGGGAGTCCTGACTTGGTTTTCAACATCCTAATAAGATATTGATATCAAACATTCGTCCTAAATCTTGTAAGTAAGTTTAATGTCCTTTCAGTTTCACTGTAGAAGACGTGATTCCTTTAAATCTTATATAAATTGATGAGGGGAAGGAAAATAATGGAAAATGAATTTTTTTTTTTTTTTTATAGATTTTTGAATTTATAAAACTAATTTCTTGAATTTTGAAATTGTAGTTTACAATCACCTTATATTTGTATTGTTCCCAAAAAGAAAAGCCTTGGAGTTCAAAACCAAAATATAGAATTGATAAGCAAGTGCATGGATCTATGAGTGCATCATCTTGGATGACTAAGAACACAAAAGTTTAGGGATAAAATCTTTTTAGCATTTCCCGATAGCCCTTTTCTTTTTATCATCTTCTTCTTAATGTCTTCCATCAAGTTTCGTACCTAAGAGGAGTTGTTATGCGTGAATATCAGGTTTTTCATCCACATATCAATGGAGTACTTGTTTACTTTCCGGACTTTCTATATGCCTTATAAGGAGTATGGTAGAGTTACATCAATGCAGTTAAAATTTTTGGCTTCCCAAGGCAAGATTGCCGAACAATTCACGGTTAATTAAAATTTATATTGCTATTTCGATATCAAGTATTAGCGATGACAGTTTCTTGCATTTAATAAATGGAATCCAAGGTACCTTATAATTAATTCATTGAATGGCTATCGATATCTACAGCAATTTTTATCAATTAAAAGTATGAGCAAGTGAAGAAAAAAAGTGAGGTCGTCTGTGTTGACAAAATTCTTAAATATCAATTTGTTTAATTCATTTTTCGTTTTTTATAATTATTTCTTTAATTTAATAATATTTGTGTACCAAATGTAATTAAATAATATTTGATAATTTTAAAGTGATAATTACGAAAATCAAATATTGTTTTTTAACAAATTAGCAAATTCTTATTTTTTTCCTTTTAATATTTTAATTAATTTAGAATTCTTTAATTAGCAAATTCTTTATTTTACAAAGAATATTTAATTAAAAAATTTTAAATTAATTAAAATAATAAAAGGAAAAAAAATAAGAATTTGCTAATTTGTTAAAAAATAATATTTGATTTTCGTAATTATCAATTTAAAATTATCAAATATTATTTAATTACATTTGGTACACAAATATTTTTTTAATTAATGAAATAATTATAAAAACAAAACGATATTTAAAAATTAAATATAGAATAAATTATATTTTTATATTTGAAAAATTAAATTATTATTAAAATTAAAACATAATGTGGTCCAGCCCAAAAGTCGAACCGACTGGCTTTTAAAGGTTGGTCGGTTAAAAGCCGGTTAGTTAAAAGCCAGTCGGTAAACAGGAATAGCCGTTCGGTTAACAGCGGACCGACTGTTGACAGTTGACCGATTGTTAACAGCGTTGAGGGTTGCCTGCCGCCGGAAATCGTCATTTCCGACGATGGAGAGCTCTAAAAATCTCCCATTTCCACGTATAAACTCCAAATTTCTCCAAAATCACTAGCGCTCAAGCAAATCTACTTATATATCAACAAATAAACTAAAAGAATGTAAATAAACATTCGAATTTTTAATGTGAAAAACCCGATTTTAAAACAAAATCTAACCTTCTATTTGGGCAGTGAGAGGCGGTGGTGTGGCGACGGTCGCCTGTGTTATGGGCGTCGATTTTGTGTCAATTTCGACGGAAGAAGGCGACTGTTGGGGCGAAAGAAGGCGTTGATTTTTTGGCTGGCTTGGGAGGAGTCGGTTCTTTTTGGGGGTGTGGGGGTATTTTGGGCTTTTTGTTGTGTAAAGTTATTTTTTAACTTTTTCATTTTTTTCGTCCTATTTACTGGTCGAAGGCCAAGTGAGAATATGTGGCATTATTTGAGCGCTTTCCACGTATTTCCTCCATTATATGTTCATACAATTTTCAAAGCAACCTCACGAGATATTTTTGTATATAAAGGTGACAATTTTTTTTTTTTTCGAGTGAGTTCTCAATACACTCATAAAACTTTCACGACCCAGTTTCAGTTCTCTTCAATTCATAAAAAAAAATGGCGACTTTGAAAGATATAACGGTGTCTGCATTCATAAATTTACTTAGTACTTTTGCAATCTTGTTGGCTTTTGCTTTGCTCAAAATTCAGCCCATCAATGAAAGGATTTACTTCTTCAAATGGTATATGAATGGCAAGAGGACTAATCTGAGTAGTGGAGACGTGGTGGGATTCAATTTTCTCAATTGGATGCCGCATGCTTTGAAAATGAGTGAGGATGAGATTATCAGCCATGCTGGGCTTGATTCTGTTGTATTCCTGTGATTGTTTACTCTTGGGTATTCATAAATTTTCAATTTCCAACTTTCTTTTTAGTCTTTTATTTTACTATGGACATTTNCTCTTGGGTATTCATAAATTTTCAATTTCCAACTTTCTTTTTAGTCTTTTATTTTACTATGGACATTTATAAATCGAGCAAAATTTATCTTGAAAATTATTTTATAATTCTCTCAGAAATCACTCTTTTATGTTAACCTAACCACTTTCTTCTGTTATGATAGCTTGAAAATGTTTGGACTAATAGCCATTTTGGCATTCGTGGTTCTTATTCCAGTGAATGTATCTGGTGGGGCTTTAGACTTTGGGGAGTCCTAACTTGGTTTTCAACATCCCAATAAGCTATCGATATCAAACATTCGTCCTAAATCGTATAAGTAAGTTTAACGTCCTTTCAGTTTCACTGTCGAAGATAGTAAGTTTAACGTCCTTTCAGTTTGACTGTAAAAGATGTGATTCTTTTAAATCTTATATAAATTGATGAGGGGAAGGAAAATAACGGAAAATGAAATTTTTATAGATTTTTGAAGCTATAAAACTAATTTCTTGAATTTTGAAGTTGTATTTTACAATCACCTTATGTTTGTATTGTTCCCAAAAAGAAAAGGCTTGGAGTTCTGTAACGCCCCAAATTTCACAAATCTTGAGGTGTTACCAAAATAATTTCATGTACTTAAAATGCGGAACTATAAAGTTCTATTTTTTTTCTAAATAAACAAAACATTTATAAATTTAAATTTGAATCATAAAATCGTGTCTTAAAACAATTCAAACCATCTCAACTAATTAATAATGTTATTGGACAAAGCTTAAAACTTAATATTCTCGTGGGGTGTAATCCTTTGGTAGTCCGCCGCACCATCCCACCACAGATCCAATTGACCCGAACTAATCTGTAGAATTTTGTAAGAGTGAATATTTTGAAACACCCAATAAGATACATGCAGTTTTCGTATACAATTATAAGCAATAAAATAATACTTTATACCACTCTTCTCTTATAGAGTATCTCGGTGACCAAGCGAAATATCAATCTAAGTCATCTTAAATCCCGTAGGATTTCTTATATCTCTTAATAAAGAACCCGAAGGTTCATTGACAATTCATACATAAATTACTGAACATAAAAACATAAGGAAACAAAACGACATGCACAAAAGTATATTACCTTGATTGATGAAATGAGTTATTGATATAAAAATATACTTAGAATTAATATAATTGTGATAAAAATCATATTTATCTAATTTGATAAGAATTGAATTTTTAATAAACCCATCATAATGGTATAAAACTAATATTATTTAAAAAAATATATACACATACACGTGAAAAACTAGTGATTATCTGTTGGAAGAAAAAACAGAATTTGGATATGATTACATTTTCCAATTTTTTAGATACACTGGATTAGATAAATAAAATATTATATTTTCCAGCTAATTATCTTAAAGGCCCAAATTTAAAAATACATATTAAGTATATTTCTTTGAATTGAAATAATTTAGGCTTAACTCACGTGAACTTATATTTTCTCGGGCCCACTCTATATTATTTAATGCGAACTACAAAATGAGCCCAATATTGATATATTTTTGGTCACTTAATCAAAAGAGGAAATTACACCCAGCCCTAGTTTTAGATTTTCATTTTCACAAATCAAGAATCAAGTTTCATAATACAAAAATCATATTTTAATTAATAATTTAATCTTTTTATTTTTTATTTTTTTTGTCTATATATAATATAAATTAATTTATATACCCTCCCTACCATATCAGACCCTAAAATCAAACCCCTCTCTACTCTCTTTGCTTAAACGTCGCCGCCGCCTCTACGACAGCCGACAGTTCTTCCCATCGCCGGAGAAATAATTGATGCTACCTCAACCTTCTCTATTCTCACCGTCGTTCACTCTACCTATTCTCCTCTTCTCCTCTCTGTCTCGTCATTGTTTAGTAGCGTTGCAGATCAGTGGTCTCGGTGCGGTTGGCGGTGAGTGATCTCATTGCAGATCCAGTGGTCTCAGTGTTCTGTAGCATCGTCGTTGTGGTTAGCGTTGAAGATCCAGTGGTCTCGCCTCAAACCTCGTCCACCACCATGGTGATTTTTTGTGGTGGATGTGGTTCTTGGGGGTGCTGATAGTGGTGGTGGGAGGGTGTGAGGTTTCATTTGTTTGAGATGTTGATGTTACCATTGGGAGGCGATGGTGGCGGTGCCGCCGATGGAGGCAGTGACGAAATGGTGGTCAGAAATGATTTGTTTGGTGGCGGTCACAAATGAATAGGTTGTTTGTAACCAATAATTTGGTTGGTTTGTGACCAATAAACAATATGTGACCAATGCATTAGATAAACTGTGACCAATATACATGCTTAGTGACCTAAAAATTATTAATTTGTGACCTAAATACAATTTATGTTCAATTAATGTGATGTTTGTGACCATAAAATAAGCAGTGTGACTTGATTTTGTGATCTATAATCTATTAACAATTTGTGACGTTTAAATTTTTAAGCTGTGACCGGTGAAAATTTTGAGTTGTGCCCTAAAAACTTTAAGTTGTGACCACTTGTCGGAATCAGAATAGCCACCGGAGAAAAGTTGTGACCAAAATAGTTCCCTGAATGGTAGAGGTGGTGTGGAGTAATTATATTATATTAGAATTAAATATTTAATAATAAATTGATTTAATAATTCATTATTTCATAAATAAAAAAATTGAAAAACCTGGTTTTTGAAATTGTGGATTAGTTTTTTGTATTTTTGAAATGGTGTAAAGTAAACACCTTATTTATGTATTGTTCCCTAATCAAAAACCAAGTATTTGGCCCAAAAATATAAGAATTTAAAACTTTATTTTAGTCCCTCAACTTTCAAAATCATATATGGAACAAAATAATTTTATTCTAAAATTTCGGGGTGTTACAATTCAAAACCAGAATATAGAATTGATAAGCGAGTGCATGGATCTATGAGTGCATCATCTTGGATTATTAAGATCACCAAATTTTAGGGATAAAATCAATTTAGCATTTCCTGATAGCCATTTTCATTTTATCATTTTCTTCTTAATGTCTTCCATCAAGTTTCGTACCTAAGAGGAGCTGTTATGCGTGAATATCAGGTTTCTAATCCACATATCAATGGAGTGCTTGTTTACTTTCTGGACTTTCTATAGGCCTTATAAGGAGTATGGAAGAGTTACATCAATGCGGTTAAAATTTTTGGCTTCCCAAGGTAAGCGTGCCGAACAATTCACAGTTAATTAAAATTTATATTGCTATTTCGATATCAAGTATTAGCGATGATAGTTTCTTGCATTTAATAAATGGAAGATGACTGTGATTTTTTGTTCCAAGGTACCTTATAATTAATTCATCGAACCAAAAGTCGAATCGGCTATTAACCGACTGGCTTTTAAAGGTCGTTCGGTTAAAAATCGGTCAGTTAGAAGTCAATTGATAAAAAACAACAGCCGTTCGGTTAACAGCGAACCGACTGTTAACAGCGGACTGACTTTTAACGCCATAGAGGTTGCCCGCCGTCGGAAATCGCTATTTGTGACGATGGAGAGCTCCAAAAATCTCCCATTTCCATGTATAAACTCCAAATTTCTCCACAATCACTAATGCTCAAGCAAATCTACTTATATATCAACAAATAAACAAAAAATTGTAAACAAACATTCGAATTTTTAATATGAAAAACATGATTTTAAACCAAAATCTAACCTTCTACTTGGGCCAGTTAGAGGCGGTAGGTGCGGCGGCGGTCGGCTGCGGTATGGGCGTCGATTTTGTGTAGGTTAGGGCAGAAGAAGGCGTCGATTTTTTGGGTGGCTTGGGAGGAGTCGATTCTTTTTGGGGGTGTGGGGGTATTTTGGGCTTTTTGTTGTGTAAAGGTACTTTTAACTTTTTTCGTTTTTTTTTTCATTCTATTTACTGGACAAAGGCTAAAGTGAAAATATGTGGCATTATTTGGGCCATTTCCACGCATTTCCTCCATTATACACGCATACAATTTTCAAAGCAACATTACAAGAATTGTTTGCATATAAAGGTGACAAATTTATTTTTTCGAGTGAGTTCTCAATACACTCATAAAACTTTCACGACCCAATTTCAATTCTCCTCAATTCATAAAAAATGGCGACTTTGAAAGATATAACGGTGTCTGCATTGATAAATTTACTTAGTACTTTTGTAATCTTGTTGGATTTTGCTTTGCTCAAAATTCAGCCCATCAATGAAAGGATTTACTTCTTCAAATGGTATATGAATGGCAGGAGGACTAATCCGAGCAGTGGAGGTGTGGTGGTATTCAGTTTTCTCAATTGGATGCCGCATGCTTTGAAAATGAGTGAGGATGAGATTATTAGCCATGCTGGGCTTGATTCTGCTGTATTTCTGCGAATTTTTACTATTGGGTATTCGTAAATTTTCAATTTACAACTTTCTTCTTAGTCTTTTATTTTACTATGGACATTTCTAACTCGACCATAATTTATCTTCAAAATTATTTTTTAACTCTCTCAGAATTCACTCTTTTAGGTTAACTTAGCCATGTTCTTCTGTTATGACAACTTGAAAATATTTGGACCGATGGCCATTGTGGCACTCGTGGTTCTTATTCTAGCGAATGTATCTTGTGGAGCTTTAGACTTTGGGGAGTCCTGACTTTGTTTTTGTAACGCCCAAAAATTTTCATAAG
>CAIGRS010273109.1:0-16067 GCA_903798395.1 Fraxinus floribunda | reverse complement strand
TATATAGAACTACCAATCATGGGAGTACTGCTGATTGGATTTGAAGATTGAGCAACTGGTTGATCATCTAATGTAGAAACTGGTTGTCAATGATGACCCGCTTGAGTGGGAGCAATTGTCATTATTCATTCATTCATGGTCCATCTGGATATGCTAAACAATAATAAATTCAATGATTGAACTTATGATTCAATAAAGTCTTATTTCAATTGTACCATATATTTAAAAATTTAGTGTGTTTCTCTATAATTTAGTAGAAATAAACTACAATCAACAATAAAATTTCATTCTTTCACATAACGCAGTATTGACTCTTTTATAGTATCAAAATAATATTCTTCTAAAATATTGATATATATACTTGGTTATAATTACTCACAAGTAATAGAACAATATTTTTCAAGAATATTGATACATTTAAATTAATCATAATATTCTTTTAAAATATTAATATGTATAAATGTGTGTTTCTTAGGAATACAACATGGTATTCTTCACGAATACTAATATGTATTATTTTTATTTCTTCTAGATTAATATATCAATATTAAAATTGTAATGGCATACTATTAATGAGCAAATAATATTATTCCTGGAACATTTATATAAGATGAGTTGTGCTTCTTCTAGAACATCAACATTATATTCATTTAGTACAAATACAATTTCTAATTATGCTTCTTCATGAGCACTAGTTAAATCAAAATATTTTAACTAATTTAAAACTTCACAAATATAATATATAATAGAAATAGAAAGACTTTTAAATGATAGACTTACTTGAATTTGAAAGCTTTAAAAAACTTGAATACTTAAAAAATCTCATATTCGAAAATTCGAAAATTTCATAATACTTAAAAATTCGCTACTGTTCACATAGTTATTTCTCACAAATGAACTGTTGGATTTTGATATTAAAAGTTAGATTTAAAGAGCAATAAGTAAACTTTATGTCGAAAATTTCATGACGACTAGACCACTCAAAAGCTGAGTCTGAGATATTAATGTTTGATCATAGATATCACAGGTTGTCCAGATTTTGCGAATTTTCTGCACTATTGATTTCAAATTTTCTCTCTATTTGCCAATTAGAATACTTGACGATTTATTTTACATATGTTTAATTTATCACTGTTTATACTTATTCGAGAGCAATAATACAATATTCTCAAAGATTATTGCAACAAGGAATGTTATGTTGTTCAGGAGCAAAAATTAGTCCCTGTTTCACAATCATTATTTAAAAATTCTTTTTTTATTTACATACTTATTTTTAATTACACATTCAAACAATAAAATATTTTGTACATAAATTCAAAAGTTTACCCTACTTTTTTAACAATACATTTTCCTAAAAAATCATTATTCAAAACATTGCTTATCAAACAGGGGCTTGATAATTTTTTTGGATATTAACCAAATAGAAAGTAACTTTTTCTTTAAATATAACTCAGAATTAAGCTGTTTAATTTCTTCTTCTTCTTTTTCTTCTGGAACACTAATAAACTATTATTAATCATATAACATTTGCTCTTTACAAGTAATATCATAATATTATTATTAAACTTTAAAAATATTTTTCTAGAATATTTATAGATTTGTGAAGTTGTGATTCTGTTAGAACAAACAATTTGTTTTCATAAAACGTTTCATATACACAATATCTCGGACGTATTATTTTTTTCAAGATATGTGCTACTCCTCGAAATTATTATTATTATCATCATCATCATTTTTTAATTTAAAAATGATGTTACGATTGCTTATTCAAGAGCAATGAATCAATATTCTTCTGAAATATTGAAATTGTAATGTTATGTTTCACCAAGAACATCGACATGAAACTGCTAGAATATGATATGCACAAATATTATACATTTTCAAAGTAATAATCCAATATTCAAATGCGGCCATGAGGGTGCTTGAGTTAAGCTATCGCACAGGGCCTCAATATTGTAGGGGCGAAAAAAAAATTTGTTGTAGGTGTTTGTATATGTATAATTATTGGTGTCGATTGTCCACTTGTTAATTATTATTTTGTGATTTTTTTGTTCTATAAAGTAAGTTTTTTGTTACATAAAAAGGGCACCATTTTAAGTTTTTTTTTATTGGTCAATAAATTTTTTTAATTACATGAAAGGGGCATTATTTTAAACCGTTGCACAGGGAACCCAAAATCTCAGGGCCGACCCTGCCAATATTATTATTAGATATTGTTATGTATGAATTTGTGTTTCTTTAGGATAAACAAAATAATATAAATATGATATTCCTTTTCAAGCTATGTTACAATATTCTTCTGAAATATTATTAGATACTGTTATGTATGCATTTTTGTTTCTTTAGAAGCAACAAAATAATAAGAATATCATATTCCTTTTCAAGCAATGCTACAATGTTTTTCTGAAATATTGAACAAAAATAAAATAAAATTACGTCAACTAAATATTTATCTATCATAAATTAGTATAGTCAAATTGATATAATCAAATCGAACAACTATAACCCTTTATTATGTAATTTAAAGTTTAAAAAAAAAAATTGACATTTTCTTTGAACAAAAAAGGAAGAGTTTCTTTGTAAGCTCAATTGGATATAATTTTATTACTTTCTTTGATTGAAGGAAAAAAAACATCAACTGGCTAGAGATTTATAAGCAGAAAAAGAAATAAATTGTCTAGAATTTCATTCTGATAACGTATTATAAAATAGAAAGACAAATATAAAATAGTCAATAGACTTGTGTTTATTTCATTAACAAAACAAATTCAATATTTATAGGGAAGAGTCAGGGTTGCAAGGGATACAATAATTGTAATAAATAATGTCGCAGTGGTATAATTGTGATTCACTAATAAACATATAATTTACAACAAAATTCACTTTTTATGAACGTTTTTGGTAGTGCTTCTTCAATCTCGGTAATTAATGTTGTCAATAAAATTCAAGTTAATTTCGATATATTCTTGTATGTGCAAATAGTTTGATACCTTTTAAAATTTAGACCTAATATATTATCTTCTATAAACATAAACTGATCATAAATTATTATTATTTTTCGTATTCTTTCATTGTTTCAAACTCCAAATCACATTTGCAAAACTAGCTCAACGAAGTGCTCCACTTTCTATCAAACTCCAAATCCATTCCAGCACACTGAGAGTTTGGTACACTTGAAATATTCAAAGAAATAGAAAATAAATTATGATCCACTCAAATCCGATAGAAATAATTGAAAGGTAGACTTGTAACCATTAGACCCGTGTGAAAACTCATGAAAAGTTGGCAACAATTGCGTCACACAAATTAGCAAATTATTGGCACACGGAACTCCATTATTCCCAATGATAAACATCTATATCAGATGGAAAGGTCCAATTTCTCCAGCCTGAAAGGTCGGTCACTTGTCTAAAAGGTTAGAATAGCATATGTAAGTGTACACGTCATGCGTGGTTATTTGTCGGATAATTAATGACGATAATAGAAAACAGAAAATTCAAGGAAATAAAAGCCTCTTAAATACGGATTTGTCCAATTTGAAGGATAATTGAAAATCCGCCTCTTAAAATACAACGCTTTTGTCCAAGAGTTTACATAATACTGTAACAATTTTATCGATCGAACTTGAATTATGATTGTGCTCTTTTTTACGAGAATAACAAGATGTGAAAACTTGAAAATCGGAACAATAATTAAGTACTACGTCAAGTTTACATTACAAAAAAGTAGACATTATCTAGACCAAAAAAGTCTCATATTTGACAAATTTTGTTACTATAATAACCTTAGTTAGATCCAACAAATTCAACAGACCTCGCTGCAAGAATTAATTATAACATATTTAAGAGTTTGTTTGACCCCTATTTTAATCCAATTAAAATTGAAAATATAACCGTTATTGGGTCCCACTCGTCTAATAAAAGTCATCAAGAATTACTAATTTTTCAATTTTAATCCGATTTTAATCTCTACCAAACACACTCTAAATAAATTAATTAAACATAAGACCCACCTAAAAGCCCTCAAAGTTGGCATTTAATAATCCCACTTAAACCTATTTAATGCCAACATATTCAACGCTTCTAAGTTCGAATTTCAATAATTGTACATTTTACAAAAAATATTTCATCACATAAAGAAATTCATCAAATTATACCAATTTTCTTATTGAAATTATAGTTATTTTTAATTTTCTAATATGCTCCTATTTAATATACTTTGCTATCAACAAATATAAATTAATCTTATTTACCTTGTTTGAGCCCAACTTTGATAAGAAAAATGTATTTTTGAATAATGATTTTCGGAGAATATGCGATTAAAAATGAATAGTTTTTTCGATTTACGTGTAATATTATTTTATTAGAGAATATGTAGTTGAAAATAAAATTTGAAAAATATGAATTTTTGATAAAAAAAAATGAGGCTCAAACAAGGAACCATTATTTAGTATTAGGAAAAATATAAGAAAAAACTATATTTTCAATTATATTATTTATATTTTCTTAATTTATGAAAATAAAAAATAAATCTATTTTTATGAGATGAAGGTTGGCCTATATTGAGCATTAACGAAACAGAGAATAATAATAATATATAATGCCATATTTAATGTGATAATGAACATTAATGAACATAAGACAAAAAAATCACTCCTAAGTTTCATAGTTTGTTCAAAGATTTTTGTGCTCTTCAATTTTCCTAACATGCAACGTAGCATAAGTAACATTATTGTCGACAGCTTTTATACTTAAAATATCACTCATATCCGCCTGCAATCTTCACATGGAGGTGGCAACAATACAGTCAGATCCCCCACCTATAAAATAGCTTTATCTTCACTCTTGCATTATATGCCATTCGTACAACATTAAAAAAAAATAAAAAAATTCTCTTTTCTAGAAATCTCAGAGAGGAGAAAAAACGGTGTTCTTTTGGTCTAATCATGGAGAAAAATGAGGTTGCTGTTGCTAAGAAAGAGCCTAATTACAGAGGAATCAAAGCCATGCCTTTTGTTATAGGTAAATATCCACAAAAAGAGTTGAAATCTTAGCTTCATGTTTTGTTATTTCTTGCTAAATCTGGAGTCGCATTTTGTCCAAACTCCCCTCCTCGGATATAGAAATTTTTTGTGCTCTCTCGATTAGGGTTGAATATAGTAAATGTTTGTGAATATTGTGAAAAGTTACACTAATTTTGAAAAATGCTTGGAAAACCTTGCAGGTAATGAGACATTTGAGAAGCTGGGAACAATTGGAACATCTTCTAACATGTTGGTGTACCTTGGTACAGTGTTCAACATGAGCTCTATTTCTGCCACTAATCTCATCAATATCTTCAATGGAACTTGCAATTTTGGAACATTGCTTGGTGCCTTTCTCTCAGATACTTATCTAGGCCGATATAAGACTCTCGGATTTGCTTCGATTTCCTCTTTCCTGGTATAATTTCTGTTTATAGTCCTTCATTCTATGAAGTAGATTCAATGTAAATTTGTTCAAACTCGAATAATAGTCGTGTTATTACAGGGGATGCTTGTGTTAACATTGACAGCAGCAGTTTCAACTCTACATCCTCCTAAATGTGGAGTAGAAGAGAATAGCAAATGTGTAGATCCAACACCATGGCAACTCGCGTTCTTGTTTAGTGCATTCGGACTACTGGTAGTCGGGGCTAGTGGCATAAGACCATGTAACTTAGCGTTTGGAGCAGATCAATTCAATCCCAATACAGATTCAGGGAGAAAGGGAATCAACAGCTTTTTCAATTGGTATTACTTCACATTCACTTTTGCCATGATGATATCTCTGACACTCATCGTCTACGTTCAATCCAACGTGAATTGGGCTATTGGATTGGGCATTCCCACGTTTCTGATGTTCTTGTCATGCGCCTTCTTCTTCGTTGGTAGCAGAATTTATGTCAAAGTATTGCCAGAAGGCAGTCCCTTGACAAGTATAGCTCAGGCACTAGTTGTTGCATTTAAGAAGAGAAAATTGAGTTTGCCAGAGCAACCTTGGAGTACTCTGTTTAATTACCTCTCACCTAATTCAGTCAACTCAAAGCTTGCTTATTCTGACCAACTAAGGTAACAATCTTTGGCCTGTGGCATTCACTTGTTTCATTGAATCACGATGTTAACTGTACAGTCTATACAGCATACCAAACATTTCGTTCACATAAGGAACTAATTAAGCGTCTCATAATTCAGGTTCCTAAATAAAGCAGCAATCATCACAGAAGCCGATGAAATCAATACGGATGGATCTGCAGCCAATCCATGGGGTCTTTGCAGTATCCAGCAAGTGGAAGAGGTGAAATGTGTGATTAGAGTAATTCCCATATGGATTGCAGGCATAATATACCATGTCGTCCTAGCACAAATGCAGACATATGTAGTATTCCAAGCCATCCAAAGCAACAGACACCTAGGAAGTGGCAAATTCCAAATCCCAGCAGCATCTTACATTGTTTTCATGATGTTGAGCCTCTCAATTTGGATTCCCATTTATGACAGGCTCATCGTCCCTTTACTCAGACGAATCTCAAGAAAGGAAGAAGGCATCAGTCTCCTCCAGCGAATCGGGATTGGAATGGTACTTGGTATATTCACAATGCTTGTATCAGCATTAGTCGAAAACCACAGGAGGACGTTGGCCTCAACGCATCCCACATTAGGCCTCGTGCCTCGAAAAGGCGCCATTTCGTCCATGTCCGGTTTCTGGTTGATACCTCAGTTGGCAATAGCAGGAATTTCCGAGGCATTTACCGTCATTGGGCTAATCGAATTCTTCTACAAACAGTTCCCGGAAAACATGCGTAGTTTTGCTGGATCTTTCCTGTTTTGTGCAGCTGCAATGGCGAGTTATTTGAGCAGTTTCTTGATATCAGTCGTTCATCGGACAACGAGAGTGGGAATAACAGAAAATTGGTTGTCTGAAGATCTTAACAAGGCGAGATTGGATTACTTTTATTACCTGGTTGCTGGTCTCGAAGTGGCGAATTTTGGATACTTTTTTATTTGCTCAAAGTATTACAGGTACAAAACAGCGGAAAGCAGCACTGCAGATGTTGCTATGGAGGAATTACAATCTCAAAAGCCAATAATTTAGCTCGGAGTCGGAAATTTTGACGAATTCATCAAACAGCACGAAATACGGTCGGCAGCGTACTGGATATGATTAAAGAAGTTAATTGTCATCAGATTGTATTATGGAATACTGTAGTGTTCAAGAAAATATATCTCAAATTAAAACAGCAAGTGTACGATTAGTTAACAAGTTCAAGCATCGTCCTACAAAGATTGATTAGCTCAATTTAATTATCACAACCTTAATCGAAACATGAATAATATGATGTATTTGTTGTGACAAATTTATGAATAAATTAATCTACTTATGCAATTATGAGTAAATTAATTAAACTAAATGTAAATTATTCTAAATGCAAATTAATGTGTAATAAATGACAAATGCACTAGGATTCCGACATGCACTAATCATTTTTAATCTTAGTTTTACACTTTGACGAATTAGTGTCATATATTATTTAACAATATCTCTCAAGTAATGTTAGACCTACTCTTATATATGACCCGACTATATTTCTATGACGGATGCGAACATACAAGAGTGCATGAATTTTTATCAACATTTCAAGATTCACACAGAGTATAGTGGTATATTTGTATCTCATATTTATATACGTCGAACCTATTTCCCTTCTTTCGAATGCATAAAATAGGTCACTACATTCACACAACACCGTGCATAATAATTGTGGAGAAAATAAAATCATTCAATATTCAAAAACGTGTTTTTAATGTCAAGTACGTAAAAACTAAATATCAGAAATTCATATTACATGGTTCCTCGTTCTCCTAATACAAAGAAAACTAGCATATCATGTTAATAAGAAGAAAAAAAAAAAAAAAAAAAAAGGAAGATAATTGAAGAATCTACATAACCCAAATAAATCTTAAATTGAATCTTCGAGTTTTGGAGTCGATTTTCGTGTTCTTGCCTCCTTCTATGTTCCCAAAATTTCTTAGAATATGTCATAATGCGTGATACCAGTTCTGGATGACCCTGATTTTTTAAAAGACGCCCAAAATTTGTTTTCATAAGAGTTTTATTTAAATAAGGAAACCAGAATTTTTCCTTCGAAAATGTACTATGCGACCGCATAGATCAACGAAATTCACTCTTTCAATTCCCAGAATCTAACCATGCGACCGCATTGTTTAAAGTAACATCCACAAGTTTTGTTTTAGTCCCCGAACTCTGTTTTTTCGTTTCTCAATCTCTTTTCTTACTTCTTCTTCTTCTTCTTCTTCTTCTTCCACCACTTTATTCCTTTGCTCAATTGGTTCTTAATTATTTCACATCTTTGTTTCTTCTTCGGGGTCATCTTTCGACTATTTGCTCTTTGATTCCTGAACTTTGACTTTCTTCCATTTTAGTCCATTTTACTTCTTTTTCCTAAATTTCACTATATTCATCAATGTTATTCTACAAAACATAATTTATAAAGAATTAATCCATATTTCAATATATTTTACCAACAATTGTCCATATTTTGTGCCCTAAATAAGTGTATATAACGCACTTATCAAATCTCCAAACTTGCAATTTTTGTCCTCAAACAAATTGTAGCTTAATTCCAAACAAAATATGGTTTGACAACCTGTCGTGTCTCAGGATTGGANATATAACGCACTTATCAAATCTCCAAACTTGCAATTTTTGTCCTCAAACAAATTGTAGCTTAATTCCAAACAAAATATGGTTTGACAACCTGTCGTGTCTCAGGATTGGAATTTAATAATGAACATAATGAATAGCTTCAATAGTATAAAATCAAATCAATCTTTGATGCAGTCATCGATTCTCCCAAAAGTTCACAATCTCCACCTATTATATGTATAACTCAACGAGGTGTGTGTAAACTCATGTAAATATATCAAGCTCATGATTGGCTCAACTCCGAACCCGTAGTAGTCAAATATTTCCTTTCTTCTCTCGAGAGATACACATCCCTCAAACTTATTCTTTTCACTTAATTTTCCCAGGTGGATTCTAAGTTGAACTATTTAATTCTATTCTTTACCCACTTTTAGTTTGGATGGATCTTACTATCACTAGTTCGTATTTCAACAAGTCGAGATTCTTCTATATTTTTTACTGTCTTAACCTTTAAGACTAAACTGAATTACTTGCATTGTATCAAAGGTATAATACTATCAACCAAATGTCGTGGGGCTTAATTAATGTAATTGTGCTTCTTCTCAACTGTTATTTTTTTTTTCATTCTTTTTTTTTTCCTTTGGAAACATCTTCCCATTTGCTTTCTATATAATCCATGTAGCGAGTTTTAGGTCGATGACTCCCAAATCAGATGACTATAGGGCAACAGATTTTAAACCTTTATAGGCTTATTCACTTGAGTTATACAGGCTCGAAAATATGATTTTTATTCACACATAGATTAGTGTTATGCCATTTTCTTTCAGACATCCAGCCTCTAAAACCAGCTCCTAACTTAAGACTTTTACATCATCTTCGTCTCATTGACTTTAGACAATCCACATAAGGTAATTTCATGCACGAAACCCTACTTATCTTAATGTTCCCTTGTAATAGCTAAATCACTTCCAAAATACTCTATAAATGAATTATGGTTAAATACAATAGAGTTATTCAGGTTTAACTTACTATGTTCAGCTCTTCTCAAAGTAATGAGTCAAATCACCTACTTAATGTTTAAAACATGAGTGTCGTGCATAAGAATGTCAAGTTTCACATAAACAAGTATTAATTAATCCAATCATGCAATATTTCCACCATTTATAGCCCATACTTATTCCAATATTTAATATCATTGCCAGCAAAATCATCAAACACATACAAGCACACAAAACAATAAACAAATATTAGAAAATAAATAAAAATTACTACTAAAATTTTATTTATTTATTTTTTCACACAAAAAGCAATAAGTTATACAAAAATATTGATGAACGACCAAAGAATCATTAAAGTTCTGCCACCCCCAAACTTATACAAAACATTGTCCTCAACGTGTAGCAAATTTAGTGAAATACAGAAAGTTAGGACAGAAACAGAATTAGGTACCAAAATAGAGGTAACGAGTATCCCTTTGATCAATAAGAATGTGACGGTGAACATGGTGGAGGAAAAGTAGAGCCAGATGCGCCATCTGATGAAGGTGGAGATAGTTGTGCAAGAGTCTGTCGTATCAACTCGAATTGTTGGGCTAACTCGGTCTGTAAGCCTCTCATCATGCCAAAACCCTCGTCAAGCTGCCCCTGCATACCCTGAAGTAGTGTTGACTGCTCCTGAACCTCAGTTTCAATGCTGCCTAATTGGTCACACATCTCATTAGCCCTCAGATGTATACCATCAACTCTACCCTCATAAGTTTTCAACCTCCCATTTAGGATCTCAACCTCTCTCCTTGTAGCAAAAGATTCCTTTCTGGCAATAGCAGTGAAATTCCTAGTGGTCAACATATTACTCTGCACTGTCTGGATATTCGTGCCTAGGGCTCCAACAGCCTGCTGAAAACTTTAAATATCTTGACTAGAGTCGGTCGTAGTAGCGAACATGTGTCTCGGAAACTGTGTATTGACATCGCTAGGTGATGGTGGAGATAGAGACATCTTAACGTCGTCGACTATCTAACCCTGCTCAGTTGGCAGCTGTCTAAGGCGCTCCTTCTTTAAGCGCTCTCTATGCTTCTCTTGAGCTCTTTACTTAGCCTCAAATGTAGTACGCTTAATAAAAGCGTTGGGTCTCTTTGGAACCTTACCAGATAGGATATTGACCCATGAGCTCTTGCAAATCCCACTGATTAGACTCGAGAATATCAAAGAACGATGTCGGTCCCCTAAATCCTTTGAGAATGAATATGCTCATAGATGAATGACGCCAAGTCAATCTTCTGGCCTCTTACTAAGTGGTAGATGAATCCAGTCTTGGGATCAGTGAATGTTATTCGATGAGTTGTAGGCTCAATATTCTGGCACATAAATAGCCACAAGATAGCTATTGAAGGTGTAAGCTTAATTTGATGTCATTATGGAGTTTGCAATGGCCAAACATTCTCTCGTACAAGCAAAACATCCCCCACTTCATTCCAATGGAAGTCACCTGGAATTGGGACAACATTATCCTAGGTTAGCTGATAATACTCATGTATGACCTTTGGTGAGAATATAATCCACTTGACTCTCACTCATGTCTGATGTAAATGCTCGAAGCCAGGGATGTCTATCTCACTGTTGAAGTTTGCGTAGAACTCTCAAACAAGTCCTTTGTATATTGAGTGTGGTCTCTCCACCACTTTGTCCCATCCACAATTCTACACTAAGGTAATGATCTCAAACCCTGGGAAGTCCTCTAGTTTAACCGGCCTCTCAATAAGTAATGCCCAATGGCTGACGATATCAGAGTATGACTCTTGATTCAAAAACCGTCTTATACCCTCGTCATGTCCCGGAGTACGAACAATATAAGAAGTAGAGGTAACTTTCTCCTTTCCTTTGGCAGTTCGCTTAGGAGGCATCATGCAAACACAAACAAAATTAAAAGTATTAATCTATCAGTAATGCCTAAATGAATGAGATGTCACTTGAAAATAAGTTAATATTGTGAGCAACTAAATCTCCCAAACTTATGCCGAAAGGTACCTATACAACGCTCGCACTCAATGAATTCAAGTAACGAAACCAACAAAGCATAAAATGATGGGATGATGCCATGCTTGGCTAAATATGTAATGAAGTATGGTTATTATCTAAAAAATTCAAAGTGAGGTTCATAAACCTAAAATCAACTCAAACAATAAAAAATTTTCATTTGAAGCCATGATCTACCAAGGAAGTTCACTTTCAGGTATCGTCGAGAAAAATCGAGATTTTCCCAAGCGATCTTTGGGCATATGAAAAAGGACATATTGGTCTTACATATATTCAAATTTGATGTCAAACGGATGTCATTTGGATTAGATGAGGGACGGGCGAACTAGGTTATGTGAAGTGTCATACATGTGTGTCAATTTGGGTTTTGTTGTTTTCAACTACATTGTTCAATGAATGTCAACACAAAAATCTATCCAAAATATATATCAACAATGTCAAATGTTAAATTAACCCGAATTCAACACAAATGTTCGCATAGGTAATTTATCAAACACCTAGTAGGCATTCTCATTATTTGAACATTGAGGGGAAAAAGTTGAGTTCAAATCCAACCAATATATTCACAATTCAGTCCAAAACAATTCCTCCACAATCTACCTAATCCCCATACTCCTCAGTCAATCAACTTTAGTCACAAAACAACAAAAACTCCATTTGTATGGATAGACGGCAAAGAAAGATGTTGAATAATTGAAGATAAAATTGAGACAAGTGTGTGTGATTGATGTTGTCTAAAGTGGACGTGTATGTTGAAGAAGGGTTTGTATGCGGTCGAGGAGTGGTCATGTGTGGTAAAGAAGATGAAGTGTCATGTGTGTGGGTGTTTAAAAATCTATTTCGATTTTTTTAACGCTATGTGACCGCATAGTGTAAAGTAAAGTAGTCACATAGAACAAAGATTTAGGGCCAAATTAGGCCATAGTGTATTAGATGCGAACCGCATGGTATGTAGAACTATGCGGTTGCATAGGCCACCAGAAATGAGGATTGTGTATCGGGGGATTTGTCAGTTTCAACAATTTTTTATCGTTCAACCATCCCTAAACTCCTGGTCCTCAAATTTCGTACCAAACAAATTAAAATTAGTAAGTTAAGCATATGAAACATTGATAATTTAAAAAATCACTCTTCTCCTCTATTTTTTTTTTCAAAATCTCGATTTTCCATCTACAACTCAAACTGACATCCCACTGCCCCCAAAACTTGTAAAAACACATTACAAATTGTTTGCGGTGTGTGTATGCCATGAAATTGGTTCTGAAACCACTTTTAAACTCGAAAACACTTATTGATCCAGATAAAATTAAAAAAATATGACTGTATTGTCTCGAAATGCATGTTCTTCACACCGAATCAACTAAGTAACACTCCAACACCTCCAAACTCATGCACAACACCTTTTCACTCAAGTGTTTGAAGATGTACAGTAGATTTTCTCTTTGAGAATTCAGTGCTCCGGTAAGGCTTCAATCATTGTCCATTAACTTTAAACATTCATTGCTTTTATGAGTGGTTTTTATAGCCCTATATGGAAATACCTTGGTAATTGTTTATGGACTTGACCATCTTGACCTCAATTTTTTGGGAAAAAAACTCAAGTCTAGAGATGTATAATAAGACTTTTTGGCCCATATCGAACTTTCTCCTTTGAATATGCATGTCGCGCCACTTTTTTGGTGCACTCCTTGTAGAGCTTTACATTCTCATAGGCTTCTAATCGAAATTCATCAATTTCATTCCACTGAATTAATCTCTTTCACCACCTGCTTTCAAATCAAAATTTAAGTTTTTGACTGCCCAATAAGTTCAGTGCTCTAATTCAACTTGCAGGGGCACGCTTTCCTAAAACCCAAGTAATAAGGAGGCAAGCCTATATGTGTTATGAAAGTTGTTGTGTAAGCACACAAAACATCGTCAAGCTTCTTCGACCAATCCTTTCTCGAAGAACTCAGTATCTGCTTTAAATCTCTATTGGAAATTTCAACTTGCTCGCTATGAGGGTGATAAGGAGTAGCTATACAGCGCCGGATACCATATATAGCCAATAATGACTCCAATTGTCGATTGCAAAAGTGTTTGCCCCCATCACTTGTGATAGGTTGAGGTGTGCCATAACGGATGAAGATGCACTTCTTTAGAAACCTAATCACCACCTTAGCATCGTTGGTTGGCAATGCTACTGTTTCTACCCATTTGGAGAGATAATCAATTGTAACTAAGATATACTAATTTGAGAACAAAGGAGGGAATGGCCCGATAAAGTCAATCCCTCACACGTCAAAAAGCTCCACCTCTAGAATGCTATTTAAAGGCATCTCGTTCCTTCCAGAGATATAACCTGTGTGCTGGCATTTGTCATACCTCTTCACAAACTCAAAAGTATGCTGAAAGAGTAAAGGCCAATAGAACCCAGATTGTAAAACTTTCGCAGTTGTCTTTGATGCACTAAAGTGTCTTGCATATGTAAATAAATGATATTGCTCCAGTATTCGAGATACTTTATCCTCAGGAACACATCGCCGAATAATCTGATCCATCCCTCACCTGTTGAAAATAGAATTCTCTTAAAAATTATATTTAAGACAGCGAAAAATTTCTTTCTTGGATGACTTGAATAATCCTGTAGAATGATAGAATTGGCCAAATAATTTATTATATCAGCATACCAAGGTGCCTCTTCCACAAGAAATATCTGCTCATCCGAAAAAATCTTATTTATCTATACTGACTCTTTCTGCTCTCCAGGCTTAAGTTGAGATAAGTGATCAGCTACCACATCTTCACTGCCATTCTTGTCCCTAATCTCCAAATCAAACTCTTATAGAAGTAATACCCAACGGATGACTATTGGTTTGGCATCCCTTTTTGTCAGTAAGTAGTTTAAGGCAGCGTGATCGGTGTAGACTATGACCATTGATCCAACAGGATATGATCGAAATTTTTCAAAGGCACAGACCACGGCTAGAAGCTCTTCTCAATTGAGGCATAGTTGATTTGTGCCTTATTCTAGGTTCTGCTTGCATAGTAAATCACGTGGAGTATTTTGTTCATATGCTGTCCTAATACGGCCCCCATGGCGTAATCACTTGAATCATAAATTTATTTGAATTGCAAACTTGAATTTGATGCAATGATCATTGGTGCTAAGGTCAACTTCTTTTTAGTGTCGAAAGCTAATAAACAATCTGCAGAGAAGTCAAAAGTAACATCATTGGCTAGTAAGTCGCACAGAGGCTTTATGATCTTTGAGAAATTCTTAATGAAGCGTCGATAAAATCAGGTATTCCCAAGGAAATTGTGAACATCCTTAACTGATATAGGTGGCAATAATTTATCGATTACCTAAATTTTTGCTTTGTCCACCTCTATTTTGTTAGCTGAAATGGCATTTTTTCCTATTTAATACCAAATTTGCCACTTTGCATCGTTGTAATACCGAGCTTAGATACTCTAAACATTCATCTAAAGAAGATCCAAACACTGAGAAGTCATCCATGAAGATTTCTATGAATTTCTCCACCATATCCAAAAAGATCGCGACATGCAACGCTGAAAGGTAGCATGAGCATTACACAAATTGAATGGCATCCTAAAGTAAGCAAATGTACCACAGGGGCAATTAAAAGTGGTTTTTTTCTAATCATCGAGAGCTACTGAGATCTGATTATATCCAGAATATTCGTCAATGAAACAATGCCATGCCAATCTTTCCAACATCTGATTGATAGATGGAAGGAAAAAGTGATCCTTTTGATTAGCAGTATTAAATTTGTGAAAATCAATACAAACTCTACATCATGTAACAGTTTTGGTGAGAATTAATTTGTTCATTTAATTCTGCACCACCATAATACCATCATTCTTCGGCACAACCTGAACTGGGTTGATCCATGCACTGTATGATAATTGATAGATGATACCTGCATCCAGAAGTTTCAATAAATCTGATCTGACTATCTCTTTCATGTTTGGATTTAGCCTTGGTTGAAAATTCTTCTCCATGAGGATCTTATGCATACACAGTGAAGGGCTGATTCCTTTAATATCTGCAATAGACCATCTAATGGCTGTCTTATTATCTATGAGTACCCGAAGTAGTCTCCCCTCCTCCACCTTGCTGACTGAATTTGAGATAACTACTGGAGTGTAGAAGACTCCCTTAAATAAGCATATTAGAGATGAGGTGGTAGTGGCTTGAGTTTCAATTTAGAAGGCTGTTGAATGGACAATAGAGGTTTAGTAGGACCGATTCCCAACTCCTCAAAGTGACGTTTGTGTGTGTATGGTGGATTGTGATAAGTGCAGTTTCTATACTTATTCGAGGTCATAAATGATGATATTTTAC
>CAIGRS010273081.1:0-14326 GCA_903798395.1 Fraxinus floribunda | reverse complement strand
AATACCCTTGTATGAATTTTCGCCTGAACCCCCACCTTACGGGCAGGGGGGCGCTGCCCCCTGCAACCCCCCGCGAGACCCGCCAGTTATGGCTGGGTGTCCAATATAATCAGGCTGCACACAACTCAACAATTTCATGGTCAGTTAATTTTAGACAATGAGCCCCGCCTAAATTTCGTTCTCTTCCCTGATTTGTTTTGGCTCTAGTTAATCCAGATTTATCGTGCAGATCAAATATCGAGGCGTGTGGACTTCCTTTTAGTTTTATTTAATTGTATTGTTTAGGCTTTAGTTTTGTTTTGCTTTTGAGATATCAACTAAATATTGAGAAGCATTTTTCACTTTTCTTCTTCCTTCGAAAAGTTTTTGTACTTATATCAACGGGACCTTCCATAGTTGGTCACTACCAGCCAGAAATATTAATGCATATTTCTCTTTATATAAATACCTTTTTTCATGTGGTTTTCTGGACCTAAATTCTTTATTTATTTTCGGTATTTCTATCGTTTAACGAAAGCTAATTGTGTCTCACACATACTACATTGGTGGGTTTTTTTTAATAAATGAAATCGCTTGAGAACACGTGTTCTATTTATAAAGAATAAGCACACAACAAATTTTGGAGGTGGGTTTTTTTTAATAAATGAAATCGCTTGAGAACACGTGTTCTATTTATAAAGAATAAGCACACAACAAATTTTGGAGGAGACTCGGCATGATATTCAGCTATAGAAGAAAATAACATAAATTCGAAAATCTATACTTCATTGACCTAGCCATACTCGTCGTGATTATATGTCAAGTGTAGCGTCTTCATGATTTTTGATCCCTTTCGTACTCGCTACTTAAAGGAAATAAAATGATGTAACTTAAGTTCGAGAATAACTTCTTTACATTCAAAAGAGTCTTTGGTATATTCCATTGCCCTCGAAAAAGGTATGTTGGTGGTTTTTAAAAACATTAGGTGACTCTCAACATCAATCATAGTCAACTTCCTTGTGTTTCTACTTTATTGCTATTGCTCTTTTAGGAAGCCGCCTTCAAACTTATTTTATCCATTAATCTAAATTCTCAGCCATTTCTTAACATTATTCTTGACGACACTGAAATTAGGTATGAGAGACTGACGATTCAAGTTTGCATAACCATGATAGGTTAGACGACTCTAATTTAAATAATCCTCATTTCAAATGTATTCAACTTTTTTTTGTATTAAAATTCTATAATCGACTTTCGAGTTTCTCCCAGTATACCAATGTGTACACCATTACACTATTCTCCCTAGCAAGAAAAGTTTCGCCCTAAAATCCGGATTGTTGTCGTCGTCATCGAAAGAAGAGTCCCACAAGGCACAAACAAGGCACCATAGATTACACGATTTAGTTGTACATCTTTAGATTTGTGTTTACTTTTCGTCCTAATGTTTCATTCGAAGGCAAAGATTCACTTAATTCGTCGAGTCTTTCGCTTAGTATCCTCATAGTTCACTCAATCATAGATGAAATTGATGTCTTTTTCAATTGAAAAAGAAAAATAGTTTGATTTTTGGCGTTTTCAATTATGTGCTCCTTTAATAAGTTATCTTACCACATCAAATATAATAGTATATATTTCTTTTAGAATGAAATTCATCTAAAATAGTAAGAGAGGCGAGTCCCACAATAAGACCACGAATGTAGCCGTAGAAGCCATTGCCTTAACTTGACTCGGGGGATATAGCTTAGTTGGTAGAACTCCGCTATTGCAATTGGGTTTTTGCGATTACGGATTGGATATCTAATCGTCAAGATGGTAATGATAGTATCTCGTACCTGAATCGATTGCTCGTTTTCTCTTAAATAATGGAGAAGAAGACCGAAACATGCAACTGAAAGACTCTACGTCTCAAATGAATTGTCAGAACATAGAGAAAATAGAATGGATTGCTCGTCAGATCATGTATGGACAATGGTTGAAGTAGATTAGAAACGCTTTAACTTAGTTAATAATGGGATAACTCAATCAATTTTTTGACACGTCTCAAGAATTTAAAATTATTTTATTTACGAACCTTTCAATTTAAAAATGTTGGTCGATTGTTGGGTTATATATATTTTTCACCACTTGCTGTCACATTCTCTTTACAATATAGTAAATAATAATAATAATAAATATGTTGACTTCTTTTTGTCCAGAAGTACTCAAAAACGTCTTTGTAATTTTAATGAATATTAGTTAGGTGTGGCTTTTTACACTTTTTTCCTAGTCCTACTCCATCCACTAATATTTGTGTCTTCAACATGTAAATGATGGTGACACCAAATTTTTAATTGCTTTTCTTTAACGTAAAAAATATAAATTTATAATCTTATGATGGTGATGCCAAATCTCACTCAATTTTCTAATTCCCATTTCTTTATACTCTATCATTGTAAATATAAATATTATTATTTTACCGTTACAATTTACGAGTTTTACATTCAACGGTGTATAGTATTAAGATTAGAGATTTTGTTCTTAAACATCAATAACCAAAGCACCTTATATGTCGATTAATGTTTTCATTTCTATTCGACGTGTATCGTACCATGCAAGAGAGTGGCTCGATTGGAGCACGCCAATCAAATTTGCGTGCTTGTTTGAGCTTTAGATTGATAATATGCATTCACAACATGCCGACTCATTAGGGCATATGAATCAAATTCATGGACTCGTTTATGCTTTTGACTGATCAAAGTGATCGTTTGATCAAATAATCTCATAACCAAAAAACAAAAACAACATATAATTACCAATTTAAGAAAAATATATATATACTAATGTATAAAATTTCATAACATAAATATCCCATTGCTTCTTCCATGATCTGGTATGGAATATATACATGATAGACAATAGCTATTTCATTCCATACAAACTTTTGTTTCTTCAAACGCAAGCAATAAAAATATGGGATGCAAAGCTTCAGCAGTCGAAACAAAAATTCTTCGATGGTGCGAGTTTTTATGACTTCGACACAGTAAAACATCAGACTCGCATCTTCACTCCCAAGTAACTGAAATCATTGAGTTGGCAAGATCAGACTCCTCAAACGTCAAACTACTATCGTATTCCAGAGATTTAGTTTGCCCGGGAATGGCTTGTGCAAGGCGAAAGGGCCGCATATCAGCTTCCTTCAGCTCAGAGTAGCAGAAAGACCACAGCAACTGAAAGCACATATCAAAAAATAAACAGAAGCCACTTGAGAAATATTTAACAAATCACTGCATGTACACAACCAGCAATAGATTGAGAGAAGAGTTTTTACTTGAGAACAAAATCCCAAAATATAAGAAAAAGGAACTGAAAAGTAAATTTGGAAGTTCAGATATGCAGCAGGAGCGGTTGATTCTAGATGCAGTAAGAAGTGCAGCAGAAAATTGGAGTCTACGTGTCACATCATTGAATTTCAATTTTCAATTCCGAAAATCCCAATATAATGTAACTTAGTTTCGAGTTAGACAATAATTAATTGGTTCATGTCTTACGATAGAACTGAAATTGGGAAAATCCAAAAGGGATGAAGAAACATGATTGTACAGAAGACAGTTCAGCAGCTGGAGCAACGTAGGATGCTCTGATAATATAGGTACGCAGGTAGTTGATGACAAAAATAAATAAATAATTATTGAAGCACTTCAATTTGGCCAGCCAGTCGCAGATTCAGAAGGGAACTGTCAGGGGGAACTTGCACCACCTTGTGTAAATGTTGTGCTCTAGGAGAGAATCTAAAATCATTCCTTGAATAAACTACAGGAAAATCATGCGAAGAATTTCTTTACAAGATTTAAAGCATTAATGGTTCAGCGTACATGACAATATTCCCTTTTGGAATGTAGTTCTCAGAGTTTGCAATAGAAAACAAATACACCGAAATACAAAATATCACTCTAGAAACTATTCCAAGTCTTGATTACACTAACCTCACTATTTTAAGTCAAAACTATAAACTTGCTCCCTGGAAACTGCACGAAATCTTTTAAAAAAATCACAAGAACTAATCGCCATCAAGACTGTAAAACTAGTACATGAATGAGGTAACAGGGAAAACAGACTAATTCATAGAGGTACATAAACTCTGTACATATGCAAAGAGTCGTGTACGTGCATCTATTCAAGCAAAATTTCAACTGAAGACACTAGTTTAACTTTTGTCAAAACTAAAAGCCAACTCCCAAAAAGTCAAAAACCCATATGCTATATATCCTCATAACAAAAAGGGGTGGTACGATTTGCTAGTAAAAGAAAATAGAAAACTATCACCTAATTAAGGAGGAGACAGAATTAATATGTTAACTACAATGACATGGCCTATATTTGACACACGCACACACAGAGCCTACATATATATATATATATATAACTTCTGATTCCCCTACAAGCAAATCAAGGCTAAGAAACTCTAGTACCACAACATACCCCACATCAAGGCAAATACGCAATATTCAAATTACCAGGTAAAAAAATCCTTCCCAAAAATGTAAAAATAATAAGTTGTGTGATTGACACCTTTGTCAAACAGAGCAACAGATAGAAGGTAATATGACAAAGAAAATATAGGATAATCTAAAGGTGGAGGCTAATAAAAAAACTTTTACCTGAATTGGATCGGTGCGGAGGAAGTTCCTCTGAACTCTGTGTCCATCTGGAAAACGGACTCCAACCCTACAAAGCAGGTTTCGATCACCCTTGGGTTCTTCAGGTAACGGTGGATAAGAAGGCTTCTTCATTAAGCATGTTTCCTCTTTCTCCGAAATGGTTTCGTCCACTTCTTTTGGGGTACCTTCATCAGTTCCCTTAATGCCTTCCATAGAAGCTGCCAATGCTCGTTGAAATGAAACTTCTTCTTCATTGCTTTCATCTGCTGCAGATAACCAACAATCTAAATTTAATTGTCATTTATACGCTAGAAGACACAATGATGTTGTATAAAGAAAACTAGAAAGGGTAAGGGAATAAGAGAAGAAACAGAAAAAGTATATGAAACAGAAATGTAGAGACGTAGAGATGAACAGTCAGGTCATTTAGATACTACTATGTCACATCCTTCTAGCGCTTGTACTTTTGGGAGTTTCTTCTCTATTTATTGTTTTGATAATGTGACAACCATATTAAGTTATCAGCACTTATCACCCAAGTCCTGCCTATCAACGTCTCCTAACCTACACTTCCTATCAGGTAATAAAATGAAATTCAGCTACTAGATTATTATTTCTTCAAAGAATAAGGAAACTCACTGTGTGACCTGAGGTAGAAAGATTACACTTTGATTATGTAACCGCAGGTATATTGACTACATATAATCACTTACTTCACTCGAGACAACGAATAAAGAACAGACAACTGTCATCTACATGGAGACATATAAGGAAATTTCCAGATACATTTTAATGACGACATACAGATCTGAAGACAGGTGAATACATTTTTCTGTCTGATTTTGCTGAAAAGGGTTGAGAAGATGTAAGCAGCAAGTAACATCAAACAATTGTATCAATGTATTGCATATATGTTAAAGCATTTGTATTGAAGCGTCCAGGGCCTTTTATTCTTGACATTAACCACAGCTAGACCAAAATGTTTTAAATGGTATATCTTCTCATCAGATGAATGGTCGTGCAAAGATCATAAAGGTCAAGGACTCCACGGATTACACAGCATTCTCTCTGTTTTCTCTGTTGTACATAAAAGAATGGCACAATAATGTGACCATTGATATGCATGTGTACCCTTTTTTTCTATGCAATACCACATGAGAGTTATTATAATTACATACAAATATCCCCATCTCTCAAGATCATAAAGGTTCCAGACTTCATGGAACAGTTTTCTAATTTGTTTTTTTTTTATATATAATTATTATTACAATGACCTTTCAAAAAGAAATTGCACAGATTTGGTCTCTTCAATATTTTTTATGAGAGTACTTTCGATCTCTTCTATATAGCCAACCCCATATGAATAGGAATAAGGTAGTTTGCTGTTGTACTTCGAGGTCTATGAAACCTAGGATTTGCAAAATAAACGAGGACAGTCAGTCTATTTGAAAACTAACCCATTCACAATAAGACCACTCTTAGAAGTTGAAGCAAACCACGTAACAAGGGTATTCAGTAATTAAAATTCTCATATTTTAGTATTAATGTACTACAAGACATTTTAAAATCTGTGAGACGCTGTAGTAAAATTGATTGGTGAAGTAACAGATATTAATGATATGCCTTTGCCCTCCACACTATTCCTGACATCTAGCCATGTAATTAATTGTCCACTAGCTTCTTCAAGCTTATTCCATTTCATACCATTTGAAATCTGTTGCCTCTCGTACTATTTTGAAGGAATGTAAGTAGCACTAATATTTCCAGCATTAGCGGATGTAGAAAATTATGCCAAAAAACAGTCTTACCTGGTATACCTTGAACACCCGAAGGTGGTGCTTGAGAACTTCCTCTTGGACGTTTATGAGACAGACTGACGTAATCTGAGGGGCAATTATCCATGAATGGTAAGAGGTCCTACAGAAGCAACAAAGAGCTAGAGTCAGCAACAAGAAATTCTAGTTCAGTAATTAGAAGCTTCAAACACCCTGAAGGGCTTAAACTTATTTTGGTCGATAAAAAATAGAAAGATGCTGTATAAACTACACGGGGATCTAGTTCATGTACCTCTAAAAGATTTTCCGGCTGAACCATTCCAAGCCAAGACCGCATTTTCTGCCCCGTTATTGGGTCAATTATCAGAATGACGGGGATAGAGTCTAATTTGTAATAGGTACAAACCTTGCTGCCTTCTTCTTCATCGTCATTTACCTATATGCACATGGGGTGAATGGTAAGACTCAATGCAACAAGAGAAAACATCTAACAAGAAGTAAAAATGTAATGAAACTAAACATTCCTCCATTGACCTCCTATAAATAACATCTAAAAGGAGAAGAAATATGAGCACAATTCTCTAAAAATTCATTTTTCCCCAAACTCATTTTCAACCATGCATTCTCCCAAAAAAATAATTATGCACATGAACCAAAAACTTTTCCATACTTTTTAACCACACATTCTCCAAAAAAAATCACAATTACAAAACTCATTTTTCACAAAAAAAATGGGGCTTAAACAGAATATTAATCTTAAAAATAACTCACACATCATTATTATATTGATTCAAATGCATTAACATGTTAAAACTTAAAGAATGCAAATGTATTTCTTCATTATCTCAAAATGTCAAATACATATGCACATTGAGAAATTAATGTGCCAGCTAGATTCACGTGTGATGGCTTGTCTCATTAGCTCTTTATTATTGTTTATGTTCATGTTAAATTCCTTGGTATTTACCGAAACCCATTTTGGCTTAACCACATTTCTCTTGTCCAGTGTCCAAGGATCAAAACATGGCCAATAAGTACCTTTGGTCGTGGCTAAGTGGTAGGTCTCATTTCTCCAAAAATATTCAATTTACTGATCCAGCTAACTAAAAAAGCTTTAGGTGTCATCAACCATGCCAAACTTTATTTTAAATAGGTAGTAGGAAAGAGGAGCTGGAGGATTAACTATGGCTGGAGTACCCTCTTCAAGCTCACAGGCTGCAAGCAGTACGTGTAGGACAAACTTGGTGTGGTGTCAATTGCTGTGTTTAGAATCGTGAAGATGAAGATTGATACATTAGTCACAAAGATTCACATAAGTTCTCAAAATAAGCCTGGACATTCACAGTTCAGAATGCAACTTCTCTGGGCAAATCTTAAGTAAATTAAATTTCATGTCTTGTTGGCATGAGAAAATGTACAGCATGAGTATTGAGAATCATCCAGTGGCAGTGATTGATAGTACGAACTAAGCATCATAAAAAAGAGATAATAGTGTCATGATATCCAAAATGAAAGAGCATAACTAGACATGCTCACGAAAAGAAAAGCGCACTGAGACCAAAATGGATTGCTTGAAACAGAATAATAAAACAAACCTGCCAGAAGATGAAGTTAGTTTTGATGGTTTGTTCAACAGCTTCATTTGCCCATGTGTCTCGGTTTAGCTTCAAAACAGAGAGAGAACATAGATTAAATTGAGAACAAGTATCGAATGATATGTCTATGAATGAGGGAGAGAGACAAGGATTAAAACACTACCATGTGAGAGCTGAATTCTGTGGTGGACTGTATGTTAACCACGAGCCATTTGTTCTGCATTCTTGCAATATCTTTTGCCTACACAAATAATTCAATATTAACAGAAAGAACACAGGAATTAAACAGTTTTTTTAGGACTTTGAAGCCAGGAGAGATCAGCAATGACCGTAGGAGATAAGTTCCCAGAAAAAAAACTAAAACATTCTCCAATACAATGTTCAAGTGGATGTTCGTCGTGTTCATGACTACCAGCAGAATATCAATATCAACTATCAAAAAGAATATCGAGCCAACCGAAAAGAACCAAAAAATACAATCATAAACAAGAGAACATTAAGCAATAAACGCTATTGTGTAAAAGAACAGAAGGGAAAGAGATATATTTCACCTACCCAGAACAGCAGTGATTTCTTTTTTCAGTAAGAGAAGAATTCAATAGCAGAAGTAAGATTACAATAGTGAAGAACAGAAGACGTCAAGTACATCAAAGCAGAACAGCAATTACAATTTACAACATCTCCCTCCAACTGCACTCTAAACCGAACTAGTGATTTCTTGTAGATTTGCCAAATTGTAATTAGGATAAGTTGTATATTTGCCATTCGTAATTAGCCTGGTTTTCTTTGTTCTGATTTTTTCCTTGGATCTATTGTTTTTGATAGATTCCTTGGATCTATTGTTATTTAGCTCTAATAGCTACATACATTGTTACTAGAACCTGAAAGAGCCAGCTTACAGAAAATGAAATAGATTTCCCAAAAACAAGAAACCTGCTTACCTTTTCAAAGGGCCCATTGATCATTAAAGCAAAAGGTTGACGATATAAGGAAGCAAGATTATCTCGAACTCTATTGGTCACAGAGGAAGAACCTTGTTCACCTTCCCACACTCCAGGGCGTCTCATTTCCTCCTCAAAATTGCGGAATGGATCTATGGGGTGACGCTGAGCTTCACGTGGCAAACCTCCCATTCTTGATGAGCTAGTGACACAAAAACAAAACATAACAGGGTTCACCACCTTGAAGTATTAATTAAGTGCATCAAAAAATCACAATAAAGAATATAGGAGTAAAATTTCTATGCTCAGTCACTTAACATCCAGATGTCATCAAGGTAGTGTTCATTATAAGTGTAAGAAGACAGAAACAAGTCAAATAATAGACAGACAGAAAATCTATGAGAAGATTAGATAATAAAAACAAGAACACCTAAGAATACTAGTAAATCAGCAATGAGCTTTTAGAAGACTCGTGTTGAGTCGTCTTTACCCTTTGGGGTCACTTAAAAAGACTTCCAAATTTTGAAAAATACTCTATGGTTTCAAGAATTAATTACATAAATTTGATATGAAGCTTGTAGAATTTTTATCACGCTATTCTAACTTTTTTACAAAAATGTTTAAAAATTTAAATTCTCCAATTTTATTTTCAAAGATTTATAAAATGGGGTTTTCCATGTCCTTGATGTGTTGAGGATATGATAGATCCCAATCCAGTTCACATAGTTGCTGCCACGTCATTTGTTAGTCTAGAAGGTTCAATAGTTAGTTAGTAAGCAGGGTAAAAGCGTAATAGTCTTGTAGTAGGAAATGCAATAAATATGGAGGGAAATGGGGCCGAGATTGTCACGGAAGTACTGATTTTCTGTTAGGAAAAGGGGGAGAGACCAGGCCTCTCTAATAGCCTTGGAATTTGTTTTTTGCTTGAGTTCAATTAAATCACCTTCATCAACATCTTATTGATTTCTTCAGTCAATTAGAGTGACGAATTGCAGATTTCCAGCAGGGAAGCTAACATTGAAGCTGAGTAAAGAGGGGTTCTATCAGGGATATGTTCCTCTTGTATTCGAACTATAAAGAATATCATGGTGTGTCAGACACGTGCCCGAAGCATGCCTTGGAAATGTTCGTCTGAGTGTTGAAAAGTTAAAAAAAATATTTAAATAATAGAACACGCCACATAGCGTCGGACACATATCCTAAAGTGCCCAAGGACTGTCATGTATGACACATACACTCAAACACACCCAGCTCATTAGGAGTGTCAGTGCATCATGGTCTCCAACAATCCATAAAGGCGGACAAGCAGCATGTTTCTTAATGAAAGAGAGAAATAATATACCCATGAAGCATTGAACTATCATAGAGAACCTCCCTTTTCACAGGTAGAGGTGGCCGTACATCATCTCCGTCAACTTGTCTCCCATTTTGATCTCCCATATCCTTTTCTAGTCCTCTGCGTTAAATAACCAAGGAAAAGTAAATAAGATATAGAGATTTAAAAAAAAAAAGACTACATATTTAAGTTGTGTTCACATTACATGCCTTGCAATCGAATCATGCAGAGGTACATCATTTTCGAGCTCTGAGGGATGGAAAGATGGCGCAGCAACCCCACCTTCATTTCCTAAATAAAAAAGTTGAATAGCATCCTCAAGTTTCCAGCTTGTGGCCTGCACCACATTAACTCGAAAGGATTTAGCTAAGCAACACCACTTTCAAGAAGTTAGGTGCACAAAGTTACAAAACAGGTAAGCCAACATAATCTGGCAAGGAACCGGGCAGGAATAGAAAACGTCAAATGCAATATAATATTTAGGAAGAGACCCTTCCAAACATATTGTATTTTGAGATATGCGTTGGCAAACTCCCTATTGCATAACAATGGTGAAGACTACAAATAACATTCAGTAAATTGAATTCTAGTCCTCACTCCAAAAATAAACATCAGATTCTCTTTGTACAGCTTTTTCTAATCACATGCAATATTTTTTCTTATTGTTTTCCCTCTATTTTCCTTTTTAACCTCTGATGTCATGATTATTTCCTCATGTGCTCTCATTTCAACTCAAGGAATTATTGTTCTCACTCTTTTTCACAGTTCCATAATAAATAAAGAAATATCAAATTCTCCTTATAGAGCTTTTAACCAATCATGTGGAACAATTCTTCTTACTAGTTTCTATCTCTTCTCTCTTTCAGTCTCTAATTTCATAATTATTTTCTTTTCAAAACTCTTTTTCGAATTAAGGAATCTTCATTATCATGCTTTTCACATTTATAAGTTAAATCTCACTCAACAGATCTTCACAGCCACACCAACTTATAGAACTTGATATGCAAAAGCCAAACCCAAAGATTCTTTTTTTTAATAGAACTATAGATGAGACACTTGCTCCAATAGGTCATACCAAATGCCAAATTCAATGCACCACGGTATTTGTCCAAAAACTTAAGTTCACGTTATCGAAAATCTATTAGCATTTTGTTTTAATACAAACTGATGGTTGGTTTGGTTACTTGCTCTTATGCATGTTCGTCCTTCGAACCTTTTGGGATGAACGCTAAGAGGACTGTCTATGCAAGTGTATAAATAAGGTATTGTGGTGTGACTATCATCCTCCCTTTGTTGCTCGAATTCAAGAGATGACCTTTCAATAGAATAAACCTTAGGGGAAGACAAGACAGACACAACACTAATCCCGATGGATGGTCGACGATACAATAAGGTTGACATGATGGTTAGAAGACAAATCTTAACCCAGACTCTTTATTTACTATTAATGAATCAATAAGTGCATGAAGTTCATGTATTTATGTATATACACAAACTGCTGCAAAAAATTTAAGCTACTGTAGTTTACAGTTTACATCACCCAATACTTTAGTTGCGATTCAATCACATAATTTGTACCTGAGACGTGCTACCTGTTCAGCTCAATAATTTCAGGACTTCACACTTATTCATAAGTTTATATAACTTTAAATACTTCCAGCAGAAACAAAAATCACAGAGGGCAATTATGGTCAAATTTGCGATGAACAACATATTTATTCATAAGTATACCACAAAATGTAATATAACCGTTACGAATCAATTGATAAGTAAATTAGATTTCATTAACATTTACAATGTAAAAATATTCCCACCCTTTGAGGTAGATGAATAATATGAAATTATTCTTTGGAGTTAAATGGGCAAATAAGAATGACCAAGCTCGATAAAGGCATTATGTTTACTTTTAGACACCCCCTTTAGCTTACTCGTTGAATGGAGAAGTCAAAAGATAGTGCTTTCTACTTCAAATCCTAAATCTGCAACTAATACTTTATTTCACTCTATTATCTTGCTCTATATTTTAGGCAATCTACAAGTTCATAGAAAATTAATATATTTGCATTGGATCCCCAAAGTTCAGGATCACTGAAGGAATTTTTTTCTTTCATTATAAAAGTCATCATATATCTTTTCATCCTTCATCTTCCATCCTCCAGTTGGGATAGCGGGATTCACAAAATTACTTGAGAGATCACATAGATAGCTAGCTTACTCCAAAATTTGAGTAAAGATGTAATCGATATTCATATGCACGAAATATAAGGGAGAACTTTTTCNACATTCTACGATCCATACAACAACGATTATCTAAGCAAACCTAAGTAATGCACATCAAGAATACAGGGCGATCCCTCTTTGCGAAAGAGACGGAACAAAGCCCTAACACGAGTCTCCTCCAATTCTTTTTCCCACAATTTTCAGTCACTTGCACATCGATGTGATACCAACTTGAATTAGATGGTTCCCACATGAAGACGCAAACTTCTGATTTAAAGAACACATCTTGGAACATAAAATTAACAATGCATATCCAATAAATCAGGAAAAAAAAACTAATTTGTAGTTACACACAAGAAATTGCGTATAAACGCGTCTTGAACCTGAAGGAACTGACGGGCGGTATCGGCTGTTTGACCGACTGCGATTTCAAGAAACGAAGAGACCATACTTTGCTGGTCTGTCGTAGACAAAACACCCTCCATTGATGTTTCCTTTTTCCTCAAAGATTGGTCGCAAAAAACTGAAATAGCAGGATTTTTATAATTAGAAAATTTTAGTAAACAGGTGGGGAAGTAAGCTGGTTGTGGGTTTTCTTTGGTGAGTTGGGGGTAGTGGATGTAATTTGGTAAACGGATTGGATAAACGTCTCTTGAATTAAAACCTGAGGACATGTTTTGAAGTTTTTTTCATCGATTTTGATGGTTTTTAATTACACGCGAACAAGTTCTTACTTCTTATAGGTATAATTTTTAAAAAAATTAACATAAATAATACTTACAAATTTAAATGAACTCAGATCTTGAAGATGTTACACTATTTTTTTTGTTCATTTTTCTTGAATTTGAAACTTTGCATCTTCCTAATCCTTTAAACACGTTAAAGAGATGGCAATTCAAATGGTTAAAATCGAAAATCGCGGTTAACTGAATCGAATGAGGCGAAAAAAATCGAACCAATGGTGCTATGAGGTGGTTATGGTTTTGATTTTAATGACCCGGTTCGGGGTGGGGGGCGGGTATAGTATTTAACGACGGTATCCCACCCCGAACTGATTACCCGTTAAAAAAAATTAATTGAAAATTTTGACTTCCTATTATTCTTTCTCAAAATTAATTAGGCAATTTTGATAATTGAGCTTCCCCAAAATTCTGACTCAATTAACATTACTAGTAAACTCAATAACATAACTCTAACCCTATATGTTAAAATTGACAATTGGGAACCAAACACACTTATCCACTCAACCAATGAACCAAATTAGATCCGTCAGAGCTTTGCTACCTGTACATCAGCTTCAAATTGTAGTAATCAATAACGAAGTCTACCATCTTGTGAGCTCACTCCCTGAGTTGTTCTGTGTTCATTGGCTTCAAACCATCTTCCCTGTACAATTCAACAAAACTCAGATACATTTACTTCATTGCATTTTCTTTATAATATTATTTAAATATATGATGTGTGGCCCATGTGATTTTTAGTCTGTTTTGTTTACTAGTTTATGCGTTCTTCAATTTCTCTATGTTCATAAGAAATAAAGAGCCAAATTATTAATTTGGTTACAAAATTAATGTTGTTTTTTGCTGACGTTAATAATGAAATTCTAGAATTCAACATATATATTGGGATATATTATTTGCGAGAGCTTGGTAATTTATCAATTCAGGAGGGAAGAATTATTTTTTGATTTATTGCCGGGTGGATGGTTTTGATTTATTGACATGGTGGAAAGCAAGTTCAATAAAATATCCGACTTTACATAAGGTTGCTAGAGATTTATGAGCCATTTCAGTATCTACTGTGGTATCTGAGTCAACATTTAGTACAAGTGGTAGATTTGTGA
>CAIGRS010273065.1:0-13510 GCA_903798395.1 Fraxinus floribunda | reverse complement strand
CCCAAATTGTTACCCCACCAGTCTCCCAAAATCCCCAAATCTCAGATATTGACGCCCAACCTACGCCCACATTCACTAGATCCTTTCTCCACTCCCCTTTATCTGACTCACTAAATTGCGCTTTTACTTCGAGCACACACAGACACTCTCTTCGCCTTCATGGCAACGGAGATACAGCCGCCGGAAGGCTCAATCTCGATTGGTCCACCAACGACCAACGCCCAATCCCCTGGCCCATCTCCAATTGATCACTCAAACCCCAAAGCGGGACCCTCCGCCACCAACAACTCGGGTCCGAGCCTTGCCCCCAAACGACAGCGTCGGCCAAGTGTCCGTTTGGGCGAGATCGGTGGCGACCCACCTTACGACCACCTCAACCGCCGCCCTAACAAAACATGGCGCTTCCACAAAGACCCTTCTTTCGCCACCAAGACATCCAGGACCCGTCCACTCACAAACCTGGTTAACGGCGGTGAGTCGAATTTTCAAGATACTCTCGAACCCGCGGAGAATTACACAGTCGCTATGGAGTTCACCCACCGGAAGCCCAAGATTAAGAAGGCTACCAAGCGGGTCCGGACCAACTGGAATAAATTTGAATCCGCGGTTAATAATGGAGGCGGTGGAGGAGGAGTGATAGTTGATGGGAACAATTTTGACGAAGAACAGAAGAATAATAACGCCGAATTTCAGAGTTTTGAGCCCGAGGGATCTGAGAGTCCCCTGTTAAAAGAGCAGAGCCCGGTCAATTCTGTTGAGAATATGGGGCTGCAGTATTGGGATCAACAGAGGAGGGGAAGTAGGGTCCGGGTTTCAGAGAGCAATGGAATTATTCACGACGAGATGAATTCACAGGAACAGCGCAGTGGACGGAATGTTGCAGTGAGGGAATGGTTAATTGGGTTGGGGTTGGGCAGATACGCCCCGGTTTTTGAGATACACGAGGTTGATGATGAGGTATTGCCCATGTTGACACTGGAGGATCTCAAGGATATGGGAATCAATGCTGTTGGCTCACGAAGGAAAATGTACTCTGCTATTCTCAAGCTGCAGAAAGGGTTTTCGTGAGTTCCATGTTGTATAAATTGGTTTAGAATTTTTGTTTTATATGTTTTTTTTTTTTTGCTAACCCAAATACTGGTGGTATAATTTTCTTATGGTAACTTATTTTTGGAGTTAGTGTTTTTTATGCTGCTCTAATGTGTTGTTAGTTGTTATGAAGTGTAACTGCTAAATGTATAATGGAAGATAGCAAGGAAAGAAACATCACGACTTGGTTAGATTGCCTGGTTAGGCCTTTTTATGAAAGGTGTGAAGCGTCTTAATTACATTTAGATATCATTGAAGCTAATGAACTAATAAAAAGTCCCTACTTTAAAAGTAAGTAGCACGAGAACTAATAAAATCTCCAACTTTAAAGGTACTGAGCACTAAGTTTGTAAATCCATGCCCTGATTTTGGAATATTTTATATATTTTGTGATGATGATGTTTCCTTCTTAAAACTCCTAATGAACTTGGGCTGTCTTCACGGGTTCTCGACTAAACAATAAAGATGCAGTTCAAGGCAATCACTTTATCTATTTGTTCAAATATAAAATTCAGATAATGTGAGTGTATTGTGCAAATGAAATGAGAAATAATCTAAATGGAAGTCTCTTAATTTTCAAGGAATACCATTTTGTTCGTGTGCATAACATAAGTTCTTTGTGCAATTCAAGTGAGGAAATTATTGATGGAAACATGCTTGAAATTCCTTTAAGTGCTGTGTAAGTTGTGGTGCATTTGTTCATACTTTATGGACACAACATTTTTGTTTTCCATTTTTTGTTAGACATCTGGTCCTAGGCATGCTGAGGTGCACAATGCATTCCAGCTATAGTTTTACTTGTGAAAAGAAATATATTAACACCACTTTTCTTAGGATGCCTTTTATAGATAATATTAAGAATATGACCTTGATGTGGAACTTGTTGAATTACATTTAGGCAATTGTTGTATGATTTGAAAAATACTTGGGTTAAGAAGATTATGAAATGTGCATCAGTTGAGAGGCTATTGTTTAGCTGGATTATTATTGATATTGATTTCATAGGGGAAAAAATGTAAATTCTCGTTAGTTCAGAATCATATTTTATAGTTCGTTCGTTAAGGCCGTTTAGAGATAAAAACTAGTATTTTCACAAAGTGAGAACAATTCGACTATGTGAGTGTTATTTGTAAGTTCTATGATGCTCCGACAGTCAAAATATTTTTGTTTTGGATATATCACACTTTACTCCCACTTCCATTCTCCTCGTACTTCTGACTTGTGTCACTTAGTTCAAATCTGATGCAGAACAGTTGTGTGGGTTAGTTGAACGAACTTTGAGGGCCTTTTTCAGTAAGAGGTTTCTATGAGAAGCAATATGTTATGAGGTTTTGCTGGAGCGACTGAAATATCATCAAGAGACAGAATCATAGAATACATTTTTCGCTTCTTTGTGACATACTACCATTTCTTTCAAATGATTTCAGCTATTATATCTCCTCCTACATTTGGAGCCATCTTTTCCCTTTATATGATGCTTTTTTACTTATCAAACTCCAAAAAGGTGTTTGACCTATGTACTCAAGGCTAGAAGAACCTAATAATTCACCAACTAATAAGTACTCCCTTTTTTTCTCAATTGGATGGGGTAGTTTAAATCTGCAGCAGAGGGTTTGGCCTTTGGGTGAGAGTTTATAGCATGAGCTGGCATTTTAATTTGGATAAATCACATTTTTGGTCACTAAAATTTCAGTAAAATCTTGTTTTGTGTCTTTTTAACATTAAGTTGTTGCAACGAGGCCACTTATCTTTAATTTTGTTACACAATATGTCAATCCTTCTGGTTCTGTTACTAATTTCATCGTCAGTGTCCTACATGGCCGTTATTTGATTTCATGTACAACTTTTGTGGCATTTAACTGTTATGGAATGCTGTAGAGGTCCTACATTTTTCGTTATTTGATTTCATGTACAACTTGTGTGTCATTCAACTGTTATGGAATGTTGTAGAGGCACTTTCTGCAAAAATAAATAAATAAATAAAACGAAAAAATAATCTGAATCTCATCCCTCGCCCTCACTCGCACTGCCTCTGCCGCTGTTGCCTCCAGTTCATTTATCCAACCAAACCATCACACGCCCCCCAACCCCAACACCTCCATACGAAATCAAGCCGTTTATTGCAATGAATCTTTCAAGGATAAGCACTTTACATTGCGGAGGTCCGAGGATAGATAAATTTTGCAACTTGACTAAAAGTTGAACTGGATATTCTATTAGTCATGCCCATGGGGATCTACACAAAAAACGTGTTTTCTGTTTTAGTGGTGTGCTTTAATCACCTGCCCCTCTCACGACTAGTTTCATCTTCTCCAACCAAATTCACTGCCATCGGCATATGTGCTCTTCATTGTGTTAAGAATCTTCAAAGACCATGTGGCTTCTCTCATATGTAATGATGACAATGATTTCCTTTAACCAAATAATTGAGATAAATATTGGCAAGGGATGAAACCCTGAAGGGGTTGCTCAATTGGTCAGGTTTTGAGTTTATTCTCCAATGGTTACCAGTTCGAGTTCACTCAGGACCACTAAAGTGAGTGCCTGACTGTAAACTTTAGGACTCCGTGGAATTAGTCGAGGTGTACGCAAGTTGGCCCGAATATTTATGATTATAAAAAAAAAATATCGGTAAGGGATGAGTGACTTGATTATTGTTTAGAGAAGATAAACGGATGAGAGTGGAGTGAGGGATGATATGATATTCTTGTTTTCCCTTTTCTAGAAAGCACTTGTCAGCATTTCATTACGGGCACTTGTCACGTAAGTTTTACGTGTTAGTTGAATAATGGCTACTTACGACACTAAAATATTATTGACGGAGGTACATAGAGGCCTAATTGCAATAAATTGAACTTAAGAGCATGTTTGGGAAGTGTTTAAATTACAAAATTAGTGATGGATAAGTAGGTAGTACTTAGGGATGAAATGTATGGATAAAAAGTGATTTGAGTGGTTATAAATAGTTCAAAAACATGAGCCAAACATAGGCTAAGTAACCTCGAGATGATTTTACTGATGGATGAGTAACCAAAAATGTTAACCCTTCATATTTACCTAATGATTTATTTAAAGGAATCCTCGTTTATTCATTTCATATGTAAATGGGGGCATAATCCGAAGATGATTAATTAATTTTATTTTTTTTGGAAAGAAGACAGTATTTGTGGATGTCTGAAAAAAGAATTAGAAGCATTTAATCGTGTGTATGTAGGTAGTATATTGTACACCAACAAAATACAAACTAATAAGCTTTGTATTTTCCCTTGCTCAATTAACATTGATGATCCTAATTGCGTGCTTGTTAAATGGTCCTTACAAAATATGTCATGCCTGCATTGAATTACGTCAAACCTCCAATTGATCCAGTTTCTGCATACAGTGATATTTAGATGTTTTAAAGGACGGACCTGTAAATTCAGCTCAATTTATACCTAACCAACCATCTTTTAGCTATTATTGACATGTTATCTGTAGTTGCTGAGTGGAAGTCATGTGTAGAGGTGGCTTTGGCATTTCCATTGTTCTCAGGCAGGGCAGAAATCTTGTAGGGATCAGTTCTTTTAATCTCTCCTTTGGTTTCTCTGTTGATATGGAATGCTATAATCCATGCATTGTTGCCTTCAATTTTCTTAGTTTTTGTGTCAGTGCTTTCCTTGTAGTCAGTGCTTTCTTTTACCAGGAGTTTCCATCGCCTTGCTAGTTAGAGTTTATTTTCATTATAGCTTCAGGAACCTGGAGCTAGATCCTCTTCATGCCTTTACCTTTTGTAGAACGCAAGTGATAACCCTGTATTTTTAATTAATTTCTTAGCACTCCAGTGTATAGACCGCTTTCAAGTATCCATTTATTTTGAAGGAATTGCTCCTGCTAATATTCTTATCCCACATTTCTGGCATGAATTAAGTAGGTTTACATCTGAGATGTGCAGTGACATATCGGCACAACGGTTGTGCATGGTTGCGTGCTGCTTGGCTGTGTTTGTATGCTATTATTCTTTAATTTCCAGGGTCTGTCTTGTGGAGTGGTAAGAGTGGTGCTTTTCTTTGTAGTAATGATTTATAGCACATGCTGGTCAATCAACTGATATTTGCTTTCTTTAAATGGGGAAGTAATATATTTTAATTTGACCGTTCAAGAATGAGCATTTTGGTATTTGTTTGATACAATTACTATTTCATATGAGAACCTGGACACGTGTGATTGGAAGAATACTGTGAACCAATTTCAAGTAAGCAAAATATAGATAATCAACTGAATGGAACTTCGAAATTAGCAGTTGGATTTCTCTGGATTTATTTATCGTTGTATTTGAAATCGTAATGGTTTTTTAGAATTGAAATGGATCTGCAGTCTCTTTACCAGGTTAATGTTACAACTTCAGTGAGTGCATAGCATGTGTGTGCCCAATTTTAGGTTGAACCTGAATGATTTCATGTACATTCCTATGAATGGGTGCGAGTGAGTTTGAACAATGAGTTCAAATTTGTGGCTTGACTAAATACTGCTTTGAGAAGATTTCTTTTATTAGTTGAACTGTTTTCCTGCAAAAGTTATATAGTTCTTTTGTTTGAATATACCTGTTCAGTTAAACTGTAATGTTGTTACTTGCAGAGTTTATTTGAAATGTTGAAATTATTGGCTGTACAAAATTTTATTGTGATTCAAAGGTGGTTTTCTGGTCCATCATAAACTGTTCATCTTGTCCTTGACTTCATTCATGTCGTGTTCAAATTTTACCATTGCACAAATTGGTATCCCCTGTGATTAATTTTGTCTACTCGTGTTTTTGTTGATTCTCTCATCCTGGTGCGAGAATTAGATGAATATCAAATCCAAGTAGTTCATTTCTTGTGAGGGATTTGTACATCTTCAATAATCTGAAGAGTTGCAAGTTTTCGTTTATGAGAAGTGTGTGTGATTTATTTATTGTCAATTTTGAGAAGGGAAAAATATATTGGAAGAAATAAGAAAAAGGGAACAAATATGAGTAGAGCATATTTAGAGAATAATGGAAAATAATTGCAAACAAATTTCTAATCGATCAATTGAAAGTGACTAAACGGAAATAAATGCACCAAGCCATTAATCATGCTTGGTGTACATAATTTATACATATGGCGAGATGGCGCCATTTCATTGGTGATTGCATAAAAAAAAAGGGAGGAAGATTGGAAAAATTCTGGCAAAGATATTATCATCTGTACACTCGGTTTATCCTATATTTTGGTGGTTTAGATCATGCCATTGAAACCCAAGGCACATTATCATGGAGCTCCTCTGAACTATACATACATATATATATATATATATATATATGTATATATATATATATATTCTCTTAAAGGATTATAAGTTAATTGACCATAAAAAAGTTAAATGTGAAAAATAGAAAAGAAAACGAGTAACACATTATCCAAAAGTAAATAATACAAAAAGTTGATTAAGCACTTTTTCTTCCATAGTGTAGCACCATTATGTGATCAGTAGTTGAGGAATCTGGAAGCAAAGTTACCAACTCCATTGATCTCCATATGTTGTCCCTAACATGCTGCAACGTCAAGAAAGGTTGAAGCTTTTGCCTTTTACATGTTATCTCTATCTGCCACCAGAAACCCAAAATTAATATTAGTGCAAACAAACAAGTATGCCTATGTCAATTAGGCACATAATTTCATCTTCCATGATAATCTAGTTTTATTTCTACACAGATTCCTGAGCATTACAAATAATTCTATAAGCCATTGGTGTCTGTCCACCATTGGAAATGTTGGTCTTTAATCATTTTGAAGGGACCCCACATAGGCTTTGATCCTAAGCCAGAATCATTATACTTTAGACTGACTTCAATTTAATATATACGGATTTATAAATTGATAAATAAGGTAAGTAGGCAAGGAATCAAACATTTAATATCTAATTCTCAATAGTTTTACCTAATTACTACAGCCATTAAATCTATCTTCTTCATGCACGTCTTGTTCTCTCTCCTTAATAAACGCTAAACTTTTAATTCCATTCTTGTAAAAAATCTCTACAACCTGGCAACAAGACATTTTCTTAACGATGTATTATTGTGCAACATATTCCATTCATACATTATTTACTTTATCCATCAATTGTTTCTTGTCAAGAACATAAAATGAATCTATGCATTGCTTTCTTCCTACGTAAAACACAAATATGTAAGATAAAGTATTCTGTTTTTATTTATGAGATTTTTTAAAAACATGTGTCGAGTATCAAATAATAATATTGTACACTTGATCCCATGCAATATGATTAATTTTCTCAAGGCGGCGTTTGAATAGTACTTAATTACCTTTTTATTTGCACAAAATGCGGAATATTGGCTGATGTGAAACTCTTGAAAGCATGACGAAATTTCTAGCAATAACACAAAAAATGATAGCCCACCTTAAATGACACCTTTTCATTTCCTACATTCATCATTTGCCCTATGACTCTTTAAAGTAGGTTATATCTCTCCTCAATCATCATTACCTAAATACATCACGCTACAAATTTAACAAGATGTGTGGGGGAAAGATCCTAACAAAGATAGATAGATCCAATTTACTTCTCAAAATAGTGATTCTAATGCAACGAAAGAGTTGGATCTTAGTGTAGTGTGCGATTCGAAAAAAGATAGATATAAATTATCGCTTAAGGCGATCTAGAATGCATGCATTAAAAATAGAACCTAGGCCGCTAACAATTATCCATGCCTAGTGTGAAAACAAATAATTTGACGCCGGAAAACCTTTTCGATTCATCTCAAGATTTAATTTCATGATTATCTTGTTCGTCCATGTTTAATTTATGTGTGAAAAGAAACATTGTTCCTAATCCTAATGGACATGTCATTTCAGTCCACACCCATATTTTATTCTCGACCACTTAAAATCCCAATCATTGGTTCCTTAATTATTTACATGCCATGTGTGAAAAGTAAGATTTGGCATTAAGGCCAGAATGAACATGATTTTTTTTATAATGTAATCAGACTCCACTCAAGTCATGCATACGAGGAAGACTTCAGATAATTACAAAAGAGGAAAAAAAAAAAGTTGACCTTTAGAACAAAAAATGCATGGATCACAGAGAAGCATGTTATATTGAGCGTCACACATCATCAAGCATTATTAACCATGAGAATGTCAATCCAAATAAATAAATGAATTTATTTATGTTCAACGTCACATTATAAAATAAATTTTTTCAAGTATTTTGAAGAGAGAATTTTGGTTGTTGCTCATAGATTGTTCTGTTTGATAGACATTCTGTCCCATTCTCATCCCTTTATGTTAAAGAGTTTGAGAACTTGTACAAATTGGGATGAGGATCAAGTGAAGCAATGGCCATTGAATCATTTTAAGAATAATCAAATCATGCTTATCTCGCAATTTCGAATGCAGTGGAGGATTTAGTTAATATTGTTAAGGTGGCTTTATGACATTAATGGAACAGGTTGATCTTTGGCTTGGTCTTAATAAGACTATGCACAAAAATTTGGTCAAACAATTGATTGAAAATGATTTGAACAATATGGGGTTAGATAATTCTAATGTATTAGAATATGTGTACATTAATGAAGACTCCGTGGAAGCAGTGGATTTTCCGAAGGGTAGACAAATATAAATTCTCATGATCACGTTCAAGAAGCAAGTTAGAAAATGACCAAAACTCGAAGAAACACTTCACTTGATGTAATGACGAAGAGTATAATTAGGATATATGAAGTACAATTTCATGGAAAGTTTATTTTTATTTTTTGAACTCTAGCTTGAGGTGAGACCAATATACACACTGACACACACATATATTTTTCCTTATTTTGTATTCCATTGTTAATAGAACAGGCTATTTATGGTGGTTTAACTAAAAAAAGAATCATTCCTTTATGTCATACATTGCATACAGGAGAGTGTTGCACAACGTACAACAGTTGACCTCATTACTAAAATAAATAAATGAAATAAGGGTTTAGGATGAAACAAAATAAAAAATAATGCCTTTCTATGAGTTCAATTTTCCCTTAAATCTATAGTTGAACCTCAACCACAGTGCTCGACCAAGTAGTCGAGGTTTTTGTGAGAAAAAATGGAAGATATAGCTTCAAAGTTTAACAAACTAACAAGAAGCTTTGGACAATAAGAAGGAAATAGAGTCCTAGGTTTCACTTATATGTGACACACTTTATGGAATAAACAACTTAAGATAATTTTTCATTCCCTTTCAAACCTACCTTAGTGTTCAATCATTTGTTCATCACAATATCCATGCTATATCACTATGTGATGAATATATGAGCAACATTCGAATTTTTGTAGAAAAAAAAAGGATAAAAGAGAGAGAGAGCTAGTCAAATAAAAGATTAACGATTCTAATTATTTTGTCCTACAAGTTATGCACAAGAACTTTTGTAACTTGGTTAAGAGTTTTAAGATGAAATTTTAAGAATATGATAGGTCATCTTTCATTTTCACTTTGGAGCCATAGAGATCATATGTAATCTTCTATATCCTATTGCTATTTCACATAGTCCGAAAACCCTAGCTAGTTTACATTTGGCTTGGACAAACTCTACAAAAGTGTTCTTACATGCAACACATGATCTTGAGTTACTTCTTTCAGTTATATACAATAAGATGATCATATATGAACTCTAAAATTAACTTCCAAAACAAGTTGGAAACAACTTTCAGAGAGAAATTAAGCTCAAAGGTGTGTAATTATATATTGCCCAATAACTCCATTTCATTTTCTTGGTTTGGGTGTTGGTGGTAAGTAGTTTTCTATACTTGCTACGTTTCGTCACTTCAACCCTAAACCTTAAACACTGATCCCTTAAAGATTATAACTAACTATAACACGCAGTAGCTAAAATTAACGTTAACAATTGCATTGAATGTTTCCCAATCGGTTTCTTGTGAATAATTTAAGAGCTCGGTCAAGCTAATTATAATGCAAAAGCTAAACGAGACGAAGATGGCTACCTAGAAATTTACATCACACCTAATTTTGATGTTATCTAAAAGTAATAAACATTACTAATGGAAGCCCATATAGTTCTGCTGTTTCTATCATCTTTCTTACACCAACCATATCCTAGAACATGTTATTCATTTACTAGTTGTAAACATGGTTGTCTCTTGTATTTCTTTCGTGGTGTTTGGTCAATTTTGAATCGATGAGACGGAGTTTTTCTTGTTGCAAAAGCAGAAGCTAATAATGTTATGAACTTATTAATTAATAACCCAAATTGAAAGCATTTTCAGGGAGGGAGGGAGAGAGAGAGAGAGAGAGAGAGAGGGCAGAAAAATGCGGCTGGATTAATTTCATACCTCTGATTCGCTTTCGAGTCTAAGCTTATTAACCAGATACTTAATTATGATTTGAATCGTCATACTTCCATCCCTAACAGTTTAAAGATAAATTAATGCAGACCTAAGAAAATGAGAAAATGGAGAAATAGAAGGACAAGAAAACCAAGAGCTGCAGAAAGAGAATTACTTGATTCTTAGATAGCTTCTGGATATCTGAGGTAAAAGTGGTTCTGTTTCTCTGCAATAAAAAATGAAACGCTGTAAGAAATGAAGAGGAACCAAAAAATAAAATAAAATAATGAACAAAAACTGAAAATGCAGAGAAGGAAACCTAACAGCGATGAATATTAATTTCAAGTCACTTACTGATTTTGTGATGCTTGAAGCATAAACCATATGCCGGAATGTGGTCTCCGAGGAGGATAAATGACTCTGAAATCAAGACCTGGCCCTGAGATATCCATTCCGGCATGGGGTAGGAATGGAAGGGGTGGCATTGATGACGAAGATGTTGCTGTATTAACTGGAATAGGCCTAAACGCCAAGTTAATCTCTTGACGAGGAAAATTAGAACTAGTTCCGGCCGGATGTTGCCAGAGAAATGGGAGGTTATAGCCTGAACCGGCGGCCAAATTCATAACTGTCGGCTGAGGAGCTGGATATTCCGGCATGGTAAGCATATGACCTACTGTCTTCATCACTTGTGAATCAGAATTACACTTACTACTTGGTAGAAGATCAAGCTCGACTAATCTCCCTCTTTGATCCACCTGATCTTTCTTCTTATTATTGCTTACTGTGTGGCCACCAATACTTAATTGAAGCCAACCTTTATCTTTATCTTGTTGAACATCTTTTAGATTGGAGCCCGCAGTTTCGTTTACAGTACTCCCAGTTCTTGATTCATCTTCCGCCATAGGATCAAGCTGGTGATCAAATCCTAACAAACAAGTTTCACTACAATAATCAAAACCATCTGATGGGCTCACAATACCAAGACCAAAACCCTCACAATAACTACCATAAAACTGCTGTCTGATGAGGCTTTGAGAAGGAATCGTGGTCATTCTGAAAAATCCACAAACCCCAATAGCCAATACTTATGAGAGTTAATCTTGTTCAGCTTAACGTTAATCTCAATGAAAGCCATGAATTGGAAACAATTCCTTAAATTGGATAGAGTTATATGTTGTTTCAAAGAACATATGTAGATACTATGGAGACATTGATACCGATTGACCAGATAAGAATATTGTGTGTGCGTGTGTGTGTGTGTTTTACCTAAGACAGATCAAAGGACAATAAGGAGAGAATAAAACTTGCAAAATCTCACTTTCCATTAATTCTCTTTGTTTGGAAGATTGTGAGGGGCCGGGGATGAAATAGTTACAGGGGTGGGTAGATAGTGGTCAGTTAAATTAAAATTTATATAATGCCAAAATCATACATATATATTATATCTACGTGTGTGTGTGTAGAGGCCAGGTCGAAGAGTATACGTATGCTCTTTTCTTTATCTTCTTGACTTTATTACTAAGATGTATAGAATGCATGTTCTACTTGTTTTCTGGTGGATATTTTACATCTAGCTTTAGGGCTTGTTCCAAGAAATTGAAATTACTAGAGAAATTCACTCCTTTTTTTATATCATGAAAAGGTCCTTTTTGGCATTGTAGGGCACACATGTTGAAAGACATATAAGATTTTACGTAATTCGGCATTATCATTATATTCATGAGATGAATTTAATTTTGTGTAGAGAATTCTTTTTGCCAAAATATGAAGCGTACAATTTTCTTATTAGTAATAGGGACTATCGCACACAAAACATTTGTGTACTTGAATACTATGTCAAATGAACAATTTGATCTAAAAAAATGAACTACCTATAAAAAAGGATGAATTGTTCGTATTTTAATTCCACAAATAGGAGTTCTTTTTTTCTTTTCAACCCCTTTTAAAGGATACTTGTTAATATAAATTTGGAACTTAGCAGAAGCTTTTCAGGAAGTTCAACCTTCGTTACAGTATTTCTTATTAAAAATTATTGGTGTCTAAGTCCCCAGCATATCTAGTTAATTCATAGCACTAGAGAGAGAACCGGGAGTGGGAGGCAAGGAAGCAACTGGTCATCGCAAAACAAAGTGTTTCACATTCATTGCACGTAACTCTCTTGACGGTATATAACACTGAACGCTATATGGGTACTCAAATATTACAAAATTGAAAGTTGAGGACAATGTTTTTTTTTTTCGCCTAGTAATTCGTTAACTTAAGTTAGCTAGCATTCACGGTGGCAAAGATAGCATAGAAAGTAAGATTAATACTTTGCTACATTTAGATATATTAGTTAAAGACTATGAAACCTTCAATGTACAAATATAAACATTACACCAAGATCGTAACAAGAGTTATGAAAAACTTGTTTCTATGATAGTAGTTACAATAGTCGAGATGACGTTTTACGACAAGTAAAACATGCCAATTCGCACTTTAATGGTGGCACTTGTTAGAATCTTATGCAGGAAGTTTTTGAGGGGTAGAAAGATATCCCCTTCAAAGAGAGCTACGTTGCTTTCTCCTACTTACTATCCTCTACATGGAATTAGTCGTTTCTACCACTTCTTATTCATATCCAACAAGACCAACAAAAAAGTTCCTCCCTACAAATTAAAGCACAATTACAAAAGGATTTTGAATATATATAGACTGCTACCTAACACCCTACACAGGTAAGGTCGGATCCCCCATATATAATTTTTAATTTTAAACTATTGCATGTAATTTTATTTTTAATTATTTAGAAAATTTCATATAAAGTTGGTCTCAAGGTTGCCCTGAGCATATCCCTAAGCTCCAAAATAGTCAAATAACTTTTTGTGGAGCTTTACAAGAATTTTTCTTGTACAATTCCGAGGACATTCTTTCCCTATGTTAATTATCTCAAGTAAAGGGAACCATGCTTTGTTTTGTACTATAATTCAAGGCTTCAATTGTTTGTTTCTTAAAAGTTACTACTCAATTCAACGGTGTTTATTTTAAATTAATTTAACTGTTTAATACGTTCTTCAGGTACCTATTTGTGAGAAGAC
>CAIGRS010273057.1:0-14076 GCA_903798395.1 Fraxinus floribunda | reverse complement strand
TTATCTGTGATCAAGTATTTAACTGTGACCTAAAAATCTGATCAAGTATTTAACCGTGACCTAAAAATCTGACAATATGTGACTGAAAAAGAATCTGTGACCAACAAATTTGAACATATGTGATCAATGAAATTAATTGTGACCTATTTTTTTTTTTGAATTTTTGCAAAATCATCAATGACTAATTAATTTGATAATATGTGATCAATAAATAAATTGTGACCTATAATTATGTATATGTGACCATTAATTGTATAATTGTAACCTAATTAATAAATATTTTTAATTAATTACCTAATACGTGAGTTTTGAATTGTTAAACTATCTATCTGACTTTTGAATTGGTGTAAACCATACACATGAAATATGAATTTTTCTCTATTTTCAATCACACGTTTTTTTAATAAAATAATATTACACGTAAACCTAAAACTTTTCCTTATCTTTAATCACACATTCTTCATCAAAACACTATTTCAAAATACATTATTTTCAAAAAAAAAAGAGGGGAGGGGGGGGGGCTTAAACGTGCTCTAATTTAAATAAGAGTTTAATTTAATCCTTAATTGTTTAGACGAGATTCAATTATATTTTAGTATTTTTATAAGTTTCCTGTTTGTAAGAAGTTAGTTTGATTTTAGATTCCTTCAGTTTATTTTTCTCCATAAAAATTGAGGACTTATTCATTGTAATATTCAATCTTTGAATATAAAAATAAAAAAATTCTTCTTTGCACTAATTTTTTCTCTCCTTTCCACCATTTTTTTTCTTGTTTCGTTATCAAATTACTACGCTCCTGTATCACCAACAAATAAGCTCAGCGTACTTGCTTTTAATTTAGTTTCATATTTCACTATTTTGTCACCTACCGTTGACCACTATAGCGTAATATTCCATGTAATATTTGTAATTTGTGTAACATGACAATTTATCCTAAATTTAGTGCCTTTTAACTTTTTAATCTAAAGACACTGTCATATCTTTCGTTTTGTATTTTCATTTTCTAGTGCGTCACAATTACGTGGAACATCAGTTATCTTTCATGGCGTATATCTTGAATACTCATTGATAATCTTGTTTTACAAATCAACACAGCCGAAGATCTATTTTCTGTACAATGTAATAAATTAATGATACATACATTCTCAAATTACTTGTTAAAATTTATATGTATATTCCAAGTCATGTGAAGATCAACATCACAGTAGCATTGTTGAGGAGCCAATGACTTGTCAGCAAACAAATACTGAAGTTACCAAATTGATTGGCAATGCTTATTCAAGAGTCAAGAAACCAAGTACCCCCACAACTGCAGCAATGTAGAGACCTGCCTTAGTTACAGTTGCTGAACTGCTTGAAGATTTTGGTGCAGGAGCAGTAGTAGGAGCCGAGCTCGTTGTATTTGATGCAGAATCAGTCGTAGAAATCTTGGCGACCGGAGGCAATGGTGGATCAACAATATCATCGATGGTGAGGAGGGGTCCGATTTGATCTGTTGCTGGTGCTGCTGTTGGTGCTTGATCTTTTTGCTTCACACTTGCAAACATATCACCTGGCATAACTCCTGATATTGTGTATGGAGCTGCTTTATTATGACAAGGAGATCCTGCAGAAGGATTAAAAGCGACGTCGTGTTATTGGTTTATGTGACAGATTCGATACAGATTATGCACACTAATACTTACTCATAAATGAATTTGCAGTTGCGGGAAAATCTGTTATGAGGCCATCTACGTGTGCATCAACAAGAGTGGCGATCTCAACATAAGGATCGGAATAATAATCGAGGAGAAGGTTTGAAAATTCATTCTTGAGAATTCCAACGTATACTGATACATTAGCAGCATGCATAGCTGGGAGAACGTTGGTGAAATTCTTGGTAAAGAATGTATCCGTAGATGTAATGACAGAACGTCTCTGAACATTAATTGCATCAGCATATTTCTTGACCTCTTGCGCTAGTTCATCGGGTGTACCACTAATATCCTTTTTGATTTCCAACACTCTTTGATAAGTTGGTATATCCTTGAACTTTAACAGCACTGAACTGTCATCAGACTGAATCAAAACTTTCTGAGTAGATTGCTTATCGTATGTGGCATTACTTAGAGCCGTTGAGACGGTTCCAGTTATGTCAAGACCCTTCTTTGATGCTAAATACGCAGCATTCTCTATATTAATTAGAACTCCAGGTACTGCCTTGGTCTTAGCAAGTTCGAGGAACTCAGAAAGAGTCACAAATTTGCCCTTATTCTTGTTTAGAGGATTTCTAAGAAGGTCTCGGAAAGAATTCTGAATTTGAGCTGAAATAACCGGAGAAAACAATATGTTACAAATGGAAATGAATAATTTAATACAAAAAAATAAACAAACAGGTCGATAAACTTACGCTTTAGAGATTGAATTTCAGTCCAGGTGAGATCAAAAGAGAAAATTCCATTGTCCGGTTGAATTTCTGGAATCTGTGTAGCTTGATCCATGAATAGAGTGGCTGCAGTGGTTGATTCCGTAAGGTCAGGTGAAGTTAAGCAGAAGGCAACTCCATCTTTTGACAATTGGACAGAGCAATCTATTATGTCAGAACCATCATCTATGGCTTTCTGATAGGCAAGATCAGTTGATCCAGGGAAATCTCCACTCGCTCCGTCATGTGATATTATTAGAGTTTTTATTGTCCTAGAAGCATTCTTGTCCTGATATAGGCATCCAATTGCTGCTGAAGCAGTGACAGGGAAATCAGTAATCACCCCATCGACTGAAAACTGAGAATTATCAACATACTGAAGATACTCTCTTGTTGGATCATAGCTGTAATTGTAACTTAAATAGTCGTCATTTGAGAAAACAGCAGCATATACTTCTAGCCCTACTTTATGAGCATCAAGCACTAGATTTGTTGGCGCAGGCTGCAGATATCCATTATTACTAGGCCATATGTATTCTCTTGGGACGACAATCCCAGACGCAAATGACTTTATCATCGGCAGCTTGATAGCTAATGAACCATATTTCTCTTTGGTTGTAGGTTCTACAACATCTGGTCCAAGAAACTTGAAAATCATTTTTGTTTTTGCTGCCTTCACCTTCGGCCCTATACTCTTCAAGAAACCAATCTCGGGAGATGAAATGAACTCCGGTTGGACATCTTCCATACTACTTAGGATAAAATCTTCGGGACTTATTCTGTGTTGATTGTAGAAACTGTCATACTGCAACATATATTTATATATATAAAGTTACCAGTTGAAGTACTGTTAATTGTTGCTGATAATAGAAATCAGAGACGAGACCTGAACATTTAGCCACAATCTTTGTGGGGTTTGGAAGGATGCAACTATATCTACAGGCATATTCATTACTTGTCCATCCCACCATGGTGGTCTAGTGAATAGATTTTGGTTCACTGTAAACAACAATGGAAACTTCAGTAAACTCGAAAAGCATTGATGGCTCGTAAAAAACATCCTGTCATATGCAATACTGCATACTAAACACAACCCGGCTTACATGTCACGTTGTTGAAAACATAAACAGCATCATAATCCAACCCAAACCATCCACGAATTTCTTGCCCATTTACGTTGTAGCTCTTTTGTCCTTTCGGATCTATGTCATCAATGTTTGTCGTATTTTGAAGAGCTATTTCCGACTCGCAAAAACCTTGGCCGTCCCTTGTAAATTGGAGATCGCAGAGCAAGATTGTACCGGGCAAGCTATTCAACGAAGCAAATTCATAGGCTGTGATGCTGGATGCCGGAAAAAGTCCAGAGAACCCACCATTCGCTACTATCTGAGGTACACCACCTGATAATTCAACATTTCATGAATGCCGATCCATGTGCAAGTGAAGCTGGTTTTAAATTATGAAGACTCGACAAAAAAAATAAGGGAAATAATCAAAATACCACTTAGAGTCATCCATTTCTTTAAAGGAAGTGGTGGTGGCTTCCCCATGCCACCTTTAGCTTCATTTGTGTGGATCAAGAATACAAAGAAAAGCAGATAGCCTATCATCTTTTCCCCTGTCCTGCATTCACAACTTCAAATATAAAACAATGGAAAATCGACAATTTATGTATAGCTATTCGAAACCGTATTCATATTCATCTTCACTAAATCAATCTAGGACGATCCTCTAACCCTCAAATCAAGAAACAAATAACTGAGGGTCGATCAATCAGAATTGATGTCTTACACAATCATCACGAACAAGAGGCTGATACATTTTTTAATATGATTAGACTACACAATCAGAATCGCGAAAGGCTCTTAAAGAACCAAAAAAATCCAACCAAAAAAAAGACTTACTTGAACATGTGAAATGGAAGAAACTAATGTTGATTATTCCCTTTTGAGTTTCAGAAGAGAAAACAGAAAAAGGAAACTCTTGAGGGAATGTGTTATGTCACGGAGAAGGAAACCTGGAGAGGAAGACATTGGAAGAGGATGTAAATGCATATTAATAGCTTCCACACAATGCCCGCATTAATAGCTTGTCCATTTATTAAATCAACAGGTTCATGAATTTACTGATTCTCATTTTAGCCCCCCGTTTGGCCCCATTATTTGATATTATAATTTTTGAAATAGTTATTTTTTTAGAATAGATGATTGAAAAGGAAGGAAATTTTCAATTTACGTTTAAATATTATTTTATTGAAGAATGAGTAGTTGAAAAGAAGAAAGAAAAATGTATTGTAATTTTAATGAGAGCCAAACGGGGACTTAATTAGGCCCTTCTGCATTTATTCCTTCTAAAATCGAGAGACGTACATACATACATGTTTGAATGGATGATAATAGAGATTTGTGGTAATTTTCGAACATATTTGGTAGGACTTTTGAAAAGCTAAGAATTACTTATGACACTAAAAGAAATTACTTTTTAACATGTTTGGATAATATTTTGATTATTTTTTTATAGGAAGCTTATCTAACTAAACTCTCTCGAGGATCTCTTTTACAAGAAATGGAAGCATTGCCAAACTCTCGCTTTGCCTACCTTGTATCCAGTGTTAAAGCTCTCTTAGGCATCGCCTAAGCGTGAAGCTCGGGTAAAACGCCTTGCTTCCCGTCTAGTTGATTTTTTTTTTTCAATTTCTAAATGTTTAAATTTTTTTTCTTCTACTATTTCGTCTTCTCTAGGTGCGCTTTATTACCTTCAACTAATTATTATTATGATTTTAAAAAGAAACCCTTTTATTTGAATCTAATTTCAAAACTTTAAAAGAATTTCTGTACAAAAGTAAAAAAATGACTTTATTCAATAAATAGTTAAATATGATTTAAGTTATGGTACTATCTACATTATGTAATTATGATATGAAAACTCATTATTTTTATTATTTTTTTGAAAATTTCGAAGTTTTTGAAGTATGATTTGTATAGTTGAAAATCGGAACAATAAAAAATAGTCTAATTTTTGAATTTCAAAAAATTTTATAATTGTATGAATTGAGATGTTTGATATGTATTATTTTAATTATTAAGTGTCTTTTAGAATGATTAAAAATTTTAAATAATATTAAAAATAAGAATTTTTTTTTTTTTTATGCTTAGGCTCACTTAATTTTGTAAAATTTGAGACTTTAGCATCCAAGTACAGTCACCATTTACACTTTTTAAAACATCTATATCTGATAGTCCCTATTTGACCCTTTTGTAGGGCAACTAGGTCAAGATTTTATGAAAATGGCCAACAAGCCAATTGTCACCTCTACCCTAAAAATTAAAAGGTACCGAATGAGCAGAGTAAACCCTTGTATCGAGAAGTCAAATGGCATAAGTGCCTTCTGAAAAGAGTCCTGGCATTTCTCTAGAAAGATTTACATAATTTGATTCAACCCATATATTGATTTAACCATTTAGGCAATTTTGTCAGCATTGTTAAAAATATGATATAACACAACCAAAGTTGAAATTTACATTCCATGCACATATTTTGACACTATTCAGTAACACGACTTCATTTTCAAGTTTAGAAAGCAAATCACGCGTACTTATGAAAGGTGAGAAACATAGTATACTATTCACCAAAGACGAAATCGTCTCCATACCATTCCCAGCTGGGTTGAATAAAAGCAACTGTAAATAGAAAGCACGCCGATGTCATATATAGAAACAACATTCCCAATATACTAACAGAGTCGGTATCCATCTTTCTATCTGTAAACAAAGATACATATGGGTAACGACCCAAAAGAATCCAGCCTCGAAACACTTTATAAATGATATAAACAAGTTTGAGACTCCAAATATTCAACATTGTACCAAGTAACTTCAAGTTTCAATAATCCACTGGCTTCAGAAGCATTTACAAGATTGTACAGCATTGGTTGGTTTTCTTCGCCTGTTTGTAGAACATCTGTTTCAAGTTTCAATAAGTACAAGGGAGTTTGTGTCAGGATAAGCAAACTAAATGTCTGAAGTTAAATCATGAAAAAAAAATTGAATCCAAGCAACTGCAATAGCCAATAATCACATCAAGTACTTGAATGAACAGAAAAAATACGTATTTAGATGCGCATACTATTGAAGTCTAAAATCCAAAAACATGTTGCCCAAGTAACAGGTTTGTGTTGCATTGAAACAACACATAAGACCTAAAGAAAATCTTGGGGACTAAAAATATATACATAAAAAATAAAACGGTAAGCATGATTTATGTAAGAAATGGAAATTGCAATGTAATTACAAAACGATCTTGAGAAACTTTAGTGCACATTAAAAATTATAGTACGCAAAAATTGGGGCACGTTCTACTGTGTAAATAAATATCTAACTACCCAAGTTCTGTAGACCTGTAGGTGTCAAGTCAGCTCAACTTTAAAAGTTCTTTTTATTGGGTGCTGCATGAAAGATCTATCTTTTATCTCAGATTTCCGTAGGTCCACTTGTAATCATATATTCAATTTTTCTTAGAGAATGAGAAATAGAAAAGCTGGTGCATTCTTTTATAAAACACATAAAGGATATGCTGGATCCATTGTCATTGCAAAAAATGAATATATTTTATCTCCTATCTTTCTCTGGACTCCTCAACCGCTCAAGCTCTTAAAACAATATTATCATGCTTGCCAGAGAGATTGGAGGAAAGAGGGTCCCCTTGCTGTTTTAGGATCCTTACGGTTTTAAGAAAGGAGTTACTCACCAAAGCATAGAGAGAAACTCCTAGAACTGTAACTGGCATGTTTTGCTCAATATTTTTGGTAAAGGTATTGCAGATAGAGTATAAACGGAATGGGGGGTATAGAATAATCAAAAAACATAGCACATTACAGTTAAGAGTATAAACGGAATGGGGGGTGTGTAGAATAATCAAAAAACATAGCACTACTATTCTCTACGATTTTTTGTTGCACATTTAAAGACAGATCTTTAGCAATCCAAGATATCAGCAACTAGTACTAACACTGACATTTATGTATTACCTAAGAAATATTCAAGATTAATACCAAAAATCTGGAAGGATGTCCATCCTTAATTCTGGATTTGTCACCTCTTCGGCTTTAATTGAAATCATACAAAAACCATAGGCAAACTGTTATTTAAGTAATCCAATTCCTTAAATTAGTATTGACAAAACTGTGCCAATTATTGGATTCTTTACATATGCAGGAATACATGTATTCTACACATTGGACAAGCTAATTACAAACGGACCATGCTACATGTACCGAATTTTTTTACATAATCTTTTACCGACTACTAACAATAGAGGGGTGGGGACCACATCTTGGGATTTTTTTATTCACGCGGGGCCCACATGCATGTGAGAGGAGGTAAACAATTCGGTACATTAAATTATGTACAAATATCTTTACCCATTACATAAATGTACCTGAGAAGCTGCACTGAGATCTGAACTCTTCTCAACCAAACTATCTAGCTTCTCACCTCGAGCCAGGACACTGTCAATAGTTCTATGCTGATTTCAAGGGAAAAATAAAGCATTAATACAAATGATAACGTCAAAGAAATGAAGAGTAGAAAAAGAATGGCAATCAATTTAATGCATTGATAGCTCCAATTGACTATAAGATTCATAATCAAAACTTGTATAAAAATCATTGTATACCTGATTAGCCATCAAAGATATAAAATACATCTATAAATAAGCTTCCAGCACTCATAACGAAAATAATTAGCAAGTGGTCAATCCCACAAATCTCAGTGCACAATGGAGGCTATTAATTGTAAACCTGTCAGCCAGCTTCTGGGGTCCCTAGTTGACATAAAAAATTGCACTTCTATCGTCTTGGCTTAGATATTGCAGGAGATTTTGCAAGTCTAACGGAGGAAATATGATTTCTTGCAATATGCAAGCAAGGGTCCAGTTTTGGGAAAGCTATCATCAAGTCGGATCATTCAGCAATACCTGAATCTTTTCTCATGCATTCTGATCCCAACTTGTAAGGCCCCTAACGTATTCATGGTCCATATCAATAGTACAGAGTCCAACACAAAGAAGCCCTTGTATCCAATTATGATAATTGGACCTCCCATATACGGACTTAGGCGAGGATCACACTGCCATTTTATCCAATTACAGAAGCGACCCTATAGGCTTTCACTTCCACATACTCCCTAAAACTGCAGTCATGGTAAAATCTTATCCAACAGTTCTCATACAGAACAACTAAATCAATTTGAACTTTATCCGTGAATGTGTGGCTTCTGTTCTGTTTTAGTTTGCTAAATTCGAACAATAGCCTTTATTTAGTGGTTGGCCTTCTAGAAGCTTTGCCAGAAGCAAACAATCGCTGCAAGAAAAAGATTCACTCTCTTTATAAAGAATAGGACATAGAATTAATATAGATTTCCTTTTTGATTCATCAGCTCCACTCACCATCTATTTTCATTGTTCAATTCTTTTAAAACATGAAAAAACAAAGCTCCGGATTAGCATGTCATCTACTGATATTACAAAAGATACAACAGAGACATGATACATAGTATTATACCATACTAATATGAGCAGAGTACCATTGATTCTCCTAAATAGAGCTCCTTTACATAAATATGAAGCAGTGCATTATGGTACTTATCAACATTTTAGCATCATGATAAAGAAAAACAGCCATGCCAAAAAACAATTTGCATCATAGTCATATTCACTTCTAGCAAATAGTTTTGTCAAAATCATTCAGTCAGTAAATCCAAACTATATTTAAATATTATCAGTAACTTGGTGAGAACCAGATATTTCATATACTCAGTTCAAACAAAGTCCAAGACAATCATTTCAAAGCGATTTTTTTTTTTAGACTCGAAAGAAATCTTATCTAATTATCTCTTCGCCCAGTTAAACAAGGAATCGGAAAGATCACTAATTCATACTTTCCCATTGTTTCCAAACACGGTCGAGTAATATGTAGGCAAGAATTACAGTCAAAATGACCTAAAAGAGCTAATATTTTAAGCATAATGGAATAGAATACTCACAAGAATAATTTTGGTTTCATCCAACTCCCTCTGGATTTTTAACAGCTTATCAGCCTCAGCAGGATCCTAAAAAATCAGGGGCAAAATTAATAAATGGACATAGACACCGACTCCAAATGTTAGACAAATACCATCTGGCACCTATCATCTTCAATTTACAATGCCTTCATATATCTGGCACCTATTATCTTTAACTTACTATGCCTTCATTTTCTAGCTCAATACAACACAAAAGAATTCAAATACCTGAAACTTGTCAAGTGCTTCATTTAAATAGGGCCATGGTTCAACTTTATCAGCTTGCACAATTTTCCAGGAATCGCCAAAATTCTTCCGGTATTCATCGAGGACCTGGTAAACATTAGCAATATAAATTCCCAAATCAATAATCTGCACATATTGTCCCTAGAAAATTAGAATTTTGGAAAAAGAAACTACCTGGTTGAGCAATGAAAATGCACTTCGAACTGGGTAGTGGTCATCCATAAAACCCAATGCACACAACCCATTCTGATTGTATGAATGGACCTTGTACTCTATCATGCAAGATAATTATCAATATTTGAGATGCCTAAATAACATCCAAATATATATACTTATGTTGTAGAGAAATGTAACAGTAAAGACAAAACCTTTCAAGCAATTAGCTTTCCCACGATCAGTTTAAGTTTCAAGGGGAGCCTAACACCTTAACCCCCACACCCCACCCTCAACAACAAAGTCACCACGGCAAACCCAGCATTTTGCCAGATTGTTCGAGTCACACTTTCTCCATATTTGAAGAAGATAGACATACATTAGTAAATTGTATTCTTGAAAAAATTTGACAAATCAATTTGATTAGCATTCTAACTTATTTTGAGCCCATTTGGCATGACTTTTGAAAAGTCAAAAGGAGTTTTTGACACTCAAAAGATGCTTTACGATTCGTTTGGCTAATTTCATGAAAGTACTTTTTCGAGCTTTTAGAGAAAGCTAGTTCAATGTGGTTTCCTCTAAAAATACTTTCAGAATAGGAAGCTCTTTTAAAATTAGTTTCCAAACAAAAATTAAGGTAGCTTCCAAAAGCTCTTCTCCAAGAAGAAAAAGCAAAAACAAAAGTCATGTCAAATGGACCCTTCGTATCTTTATGGGAAGTGCTTCTAGTGTGACCCAACTTATTGTAGTAGCATTACATATCGGATAACATAATTTTTTAAGGCATTCAAAGTGGTGAGACTCCTAAACCCAACTCATGACAAGTAGTACTATAATAGTGTGTGTCATAGATCATCAAAAAGGTCTTTTTTGCAGGAATACTAGAAAGGCTTCACAACTCTCTGCCCCCTGAAAATTACTTAATAAACATAAAGAAAAAATTATTTATTTCCTTTAACGAATCACAAACTTAAAAATTAAAATATTGGCATTAACTCATATATTTATTTCATGCTGAAATCTAGCAGACATACTTTTTTCTCTGTCATGAGTACTAACCTGAATTATCTGCTAATAAGTTATAGAGTATAATAGATTGAAGTCTTTATAAATATTTCATATGCTGAATAGAACCTTCTCTTGGATTTTCTGTAGATAGACAAAGTAAGAGCTCGAAAGAAAACTCTACGAACCTTCTATTATCTGCTTTCCTAGTATATTTTTTACATATATCTCCTCAAGCATAATTATTAGCTTTGTCAACATGTGCTTTAATACTATAAAATCTTGGTCATATCCTTAATCATTCATATAAAATCTCCACCTTCATTATCTAATTAGGGGGCATGATAATCCATCTGATCAAATCAATTAATTTACAGAGTGCTACTTAAGACATTTATTCACATGAGAAATAATGACCTAAATGAGAGGCCATACAGAAGTATATGCAATTCATGTTGTAGATATCACTTCAATTGATCTCTAAATATTTTGTTATTAAAGAGGAATGCCATCGTTTAACATTCTCTCTCCAAAATAAACATTATAAGTACGAATTGCAATTAAATGTAAGTTGTAAGTTAAGTGCAATTGTTATACCGCTAAAGAACTGTTGCCTGATTCCTCTTCTTCCTCTTCAATATTTACTCTTACCTCAATCTTCAATGAAATTAAAACTTTCTTATTGTACCCCCACACTTAAGTAAGAGAAGGAAGTATACACAATGATGTGAACTTCAATGCTAAACTAATGATACAGAGATAGGAACTTCATTATTTGGAATTTCCTTATTTAAGTCCATTTTAACTACACATTGCAACATATTTGTTTACAAGACAAAAATGCAAGAAAAGTCATGAGGAAAAATATGTAAATAGAGAACAAAAAATTATTATCACAATATTTAATAAGTTCACTGTCATTTTTCACCTGTTTTATTTTTGCGATACTTTAACGTATACTACCTCTTTTTGGCTAGATACATATGAACCAACTTTCAACCGAGTTTAATAATTTTATGCACTTTTTTCTTAATATCAATGTGTAGTCAGCAATGGTATGTCCAGTACACTCTGATTGGAAATTAATCTCTTTTGCGTAATCTTGTGTACTCCTGTTGAGTTCAGCTTGGAAATATGTCTTAATATAAGTCAGCTACGTATCGAAGTTAAAAAATCAAATTGTGAACAAATGGCTTGGTAAGTTGGTTAACTTAGTAGTTGGTATAGGAATGGTTTTATTTTTGGTCTCCAAGTTTGAATCTGTAGGTTTTGGGTAGGTAGCTAGGCTTGTGGCAAATATGTTGCACAAGTAACAGAGGATAAGGATTAAGGACCATTGATCGATCGTGGGGATGATACTTAGGTTTTATATCTTTTCAGGGAAGCATTAGTCTCCACACAGTTAAAATGATCCCTCAGAGCTAAGATGCATTATCCACTTCTAGGGCAGGCTTCAACTGCAAAGCAATGGAGTAGGAAGTCTAGATCTTGTGTCACCAACCAAGAGAGAGCCTGAGTACGATAACCGCATTCTGAGACAGGATCATGTTGTTAACAGGCAAGGTCGAACAGTCTGAACGCCAATTGTCGAAACATGATAAAAGGTTTATCAAGGAGTACATTTGACACTAGTAGTTTAAGTACCACGTGTAGTATACATTGACAAAATTTAAATTGTTTATCATGTTATGCTTCCACTTCAATTCAAACATACCAAATTTAACCAAGGATAATTGATTAAAACCTAAAGGTCCTGATAGCACAGAAGAACTTCCTGCTTGAATATTCCCAAAAGTTCACGAATATGTTTTAATCACGTGTATCGAATTGAACTACAGAAGCTTCCCTTACCGTCAAGACATTATCAAACCTCACATTGAAAATCAACAAAAATCTAAACTTCTAAACAATAATATCACCAGATTATGGTCTTCTTCAGCATCATTTTCTAAATCCATTTAACACACGAGAATTTAAAGTCTCCGTTAAATCCTTGCAGATCAAATTGAAATCAATTTCAATGCATCCAGTCATCCACACAGTTTATCATCGACCAACTTCTTGTCAGATCGAACCAAATCTGATCTTACAGCCAATTTATATCAGCAGCCAAAATCAGATCATATGATATAAGGCAAATATTCGTTAATATAATCACTGCTTTTTATATTCCAATAGAAGCCCCTAGGTATTTCTTCTCCTACATTGACATCATTTTTTTTTTCCATTAATTCCCTGAACCTAATCTTGTTCAACATGGAACCTCTTGAAACATAATTGACCAACTAAAAGATTGCCTCATAACTATTAGACCCATGAAAGTTAATAAAACAATTTATAAACATATCTCAAAATTCCTTCCCTAAAACACCAAAAACCAGCAAATACCCCTAAACTAATTTGCCCAAATCACCAATCTAAAATACAAAAACCTCAAATTCAAGTCACAAACCCTTCACCACATGAGTCGTGATGCACAAAATCCCCAACCCATCAATAGATCACTAAACAATCAATGCAAAAATTCATAATTCAATTAGTAAAAACAATCCACTAATTCAAAAACTACTAAGAGTTTCAGACCTTCGTGCTGCACGGACTGGCGTTGTCCAGGTGGGGTCCGTTTCGCCACCGTCCGACCCACGAAGACAATAAACTCTTTGACGCTGGACCTCTGGAAGAACCCAAAACGGCCCACATCCGATGCATTCGCTAATATCACCGGATCAGAACCCTCCTGATTGCATTTTAAAACCAGCAAAGCCGTGATCTTCATCTTCTCTCCCTCTTAGACACTGTAAAAAAATACCCTCAATTTCAGCTTATCTTCTTAACGAAGGCAGAATCCAGACCAGCTGTACAAGGGATGCTTTAATGAATATTCATCCGTCGGATAAAAGTGAACTATTTTCAATTTTAATGTGATTTTAATGTCTAAAAAATGAGATCTTAATTTTAATTCTTGTTTTAAATCGCAAAGATGCTTGCTTAGCCTTCCTTTTATGTTAAAATATAAATTTAGTGAAATTTTGAAACATTAATTTCAATTAAAATTCATAATTATGATTTCATTAATATTAATAGCCGTTTGGTAGAGATTAAAATCAGATTAAAATTGAAAAATTAGCTTGACTTTTATTAGGCGAGTGAGACCAATAATGATCATAATTTCAATTTTAATCGACTTTTTAACTCTCCCAAACAGCCTTT
>CAIGRS010273053.1:0-19784 GCA_903798395.1 Fraxinus floribunda | reverse complement strand
ATCAATTTGAGGGGGGATGTTAATGCTTCTTGATCGACCAACATCAATTTGAGGTGGATGTTAATATAGACCAATTAGGTGTGATTTGGGCAATCATTGTAATTAGACGTGTTTAGTGTAATTAGACGTAATTAACGGGATTATTGTTGTAATTGCTGATCTTCAGCCTTGTAATCATTATTATTCACTCTATATATTGGAACGAGCTCTCAATGGGAAAATCATTCAAAACCAATATCAACGGTGTTGACACACATTTCATCAACTTTTACCAAAATCTACTAAAAATCTGATTTTAGTCCCCACCAAACAGGGGCATAATTTCTCCTATAATTACCGGTGCACGACTTCTTTCACTTTTTAAGGTATGCTTTTGAATTCCAATAAACCCTATTCTTCCAATTCCAAGGAAAATGGGGTCAGGACGTTGACTCTCTAGTTCCACCATCACGGGGTTTAGGTGCAATGTAGGACCACAAGAGCAATACATGGTACTATAGAAATGAAAGAAATCACAGGCGTGCATCTGCCGCATGAAGAATATGAATTGGATAAAAAAAATGGGTAAAAATTTATACAAAAGTCTTGATTCACGTGACATGGACTGGAATGGTTCCACCAAACTAGGGGCCAAATTAGGAGATCTAGCTCCCCTTCTATCAAAACTTGAGATCAGACTGAAAGCTCTTGGAAAGCAGTCTCTGCCTCAGGGACAACCACGAGCAAGAATATCCTTTTACAGTGCCACACATCCATAAGTAAGTCTCACCACAATGTTTTCAGTAGTTTTTTCTTTTCAACTCTTAAAACCTATTCAACCCTAAAACCTCAAATCTCTGTGATAATTTCGTCAAAGACTCTAGAACTATATTACTTCAACTATGTCGTTTTATATTTGATACTCTTTTTTATTACTTCAACTACATATTTCACAAACTGCAAAGTATTCAACCAAGAGCTTCCTTTCTCTACTTTTTGGGGATCAGTATTCAATTCTATTGTTAAAGGATAATCAACACAAACTTAGGGGTTTGCTCCTTTCTCGATAAGGTCAGCTCTCTTCCACCAAAGGACACAAGATAAATTTTAGTATTGCAAACTGAAACCATATCCACATCATGACAGAGCAACAATAAATCAAATTGGCCAATGGCAATGAAAGATCATTTTTGAAAGGAAATCAAGAACCATGAAAAACGCACTTTTGAGTTGATCTGGAGTCGCTTGATTATACATTGGGCCCCGTAAAGAAATGCATCGCTGTCAGCAGTAATACAAGCATCAACAACTCCTTCTCTATTTAATTGTGCACAGAGGGCTTCAGCTTCAGCTTTTGCTTTTAAAACAGGCATTCCAAGGAGTTCAAGCAATTCCTAGCACAATAAGACCATGAACAATTAGACAACTCTTAAAACATGCTAAAAGAAATCAATTCTAACATTAGAATACATAAACCCACTCCTATGACATACTATAGTTTAATTAATTTAGATGAAATCAAGTTCATGAGCTAAGACTTGGTAGAGCAGGACTACTTGAAGATAGAGACGATAACTAAATAATACAATTATTGCTAGACCAAACCAGGTCACTAGACTTAACTTATGTACTAAACAAACACTACCCTACCTGTAGTAATTTCTAAGACATTTTACCCTAGCTGGATTTTATTAGTACAGCAAAATCTTAAAGTGCTTGACGATTGGCATGAAAGCAAATCAAACGAACAATTTAGTAACAATGAAATCTCATTTCTCTATTCTACGATGGATAAATACTAGGCGACAAAAAGAAAGTCATTGTCGTCTATGCATCAATTCCCTGCACATTGACGCAATGCTAATAAATTGAAAGAAAGTATGGCCCTAAAATAACATCACAATGTTGAAGTTTGGCTTCATGATTGCTTCAGATAGAAAAGCTTCTCAGCATCAGAACAAGATACATTTCATCTCCGAAACTCCAACAAGATATAAACTTAAGCAGCAAAATAATAGGAACTTATCTCACCACACATTCGTCAACATATTTCACAAATCTCGAGTTCCTTTTGACTGATACACCCTCCTCCACCAATGGAAAACTTGACAAATCAAGACCCAATGCTCTGGAAAACCGCACAGCCCTTGCCTTAGACTTTAATGGCGATGGCGTTCCATCAACTACAAAGACCGGGTAGGCCCCAAACTGCACATTTATGACAGAATATCAACTCTCACTCGAATTCTTTAAAGAATTATCAACCCACTTTTCAGAATTAAAGCAATATATATCATGCTTGTTTTCAATATAATTCTTCCAAGTAAGCCCATCAAGTGTATTCTTGGTTAATAAAGCAGCAACAAATTAAAAGAGATGATGACAAACTCAAATTATTTTTTATTTTTTCAGTTGAAACCCAATTCAAGTTCACCCTCAAAAACGAACAGACTTCTTACAGAAACCCCAAAAATGAAAAGTACTTGGCAAAACGTAAAACGCATGGAGCACCAAAGTATGTGTGCATCAGACTGTTGTATTTTTGGAGTCTAAACAACGCAGTGTGCAAATGCCAAATAGAGTTATACCTTAGAAAAAAGGTTGATGGTACGGAAGAAGGTAAGCCTAAGGTGAGGTTTCCAGGCGTATCCTTTAATAGCAGTTTCATGCTGGACAATCCAGTACGACAGGTCCACGGCCACCCGTTTGTTCCTCAAGAAATCAAAGCCTTCGTGTCGGGCATAGGGCTTGAGCAAATCCCAGAAGTTCCCTCCAACACCCATTGTGGTTGCAATGAAAGAGATGGGCCTTTAGGTAATTAACTGAAGGAAGTGAACAGTTAATTGGCGGTGATCACACACCCCTTTTACAGGGAGAGAAGATTGAGGGTGGGATGGGGTATGGAAGGGAACTCTATTTTCTTAGCCGTTAGGCGTGTTCAGGAGTGTCAAATTGGCTCTGTTGGTTCGGGGCGGTTTGTAGCTTGGCCCGTCGTGGGTTGATAAGATCCAAATCAATCTGTGACGAATCGAACCTTAAATTAAAAAAAATAATAATAATTAACAAAGGCAGGGCCGCAGTTAAAGGCAGTGCTTGTGTTTAAAAAAAAAAATCACGGCTCGACTCAGCTCCATAAGGTTCGAAGCTCGACTCGAACTTAAATTTTTTGGTCCAGCAAAAGCTCAATTCGACTCGAGCCAAAAAAGTCCAAACCAATTTTATTTGAGTTGAGCTCCAAGTTTCAAGTTTCGACTTGTTGACATCAAGCTCAAGCTATGTTTTGTTAGTTGGACTTGAATTACAAGAGACGACATGGGTTTTCTCTCGAGGACTTGGGCAGACGGAAAAAATAAAATAATATAATTTTTGTCTTCCAAATAAAATATCAAAATAATTTTCAAAAACACAATAAGCTCTATTTGGTTTAGCTAAAAAAATTAGATTAAAATTTAAATCAAAATAAACAATTATTTTTAATCACATTTCATATAATTCACAACTTTCGAACCATGCATTCCATCGATTTTTATCAAAATCTACTAAAAATCTTACTTTAATTTACAACATATAAAAGTTTGAGAAGTATTTATAAACTATTTAAATTATAAATAGATATAAAGATAAGTGAATAATACTTGAGTATTTATAAAAAAAAAAAATTATAAACATGAGCCAGAAATAGGCCAAGTAGAATTCACATTAATTTGAAATCAATTATAAATACTATTTTTTACATTCTATTAGATTTATTTCTGCTATTTTTTTAATTTTTTTTTAGCAATTAGTCCTTTAACCTAAGGTTGAACCCCCGCGCCTAAAGCATCGTGAGAGAGGTAAATCGCAAGATGTGCCTCGGTAGGTAAGGGTACAAGAACTGTCATACTGGTGCCCACAAAGAATCCAATAACAAACATTGTTAGAGGTAGGAATCGAACTCTCATACTGTAGCTGCCAGCTCAGTTAAGACTACCTAACTCTTGTCATTTGCACCACTGAGCTATGCTCCGGGAGGCGATTAGTTCTTTAACCTTATTCTATTGAACTCTCGTCGCTCTTTTAAGAACGAATGTAACTCTATGCAAGCTATTATGTAGCTCCTAACTTAGCTTCAGTTTGTTGCCCATTTTTTAGTTGTAGAAAATGAATTTTGTGACTGTTGGAGCAACAACTTCAAGAATAATGTGAGATGGAAGTCAACAATTCTAGCAAAGTAGGCCTGCAACGCTAGTATTTTTTTTCTAAAAATAGAGAGAAAATGAGAAACAAACATATACTTAAATGAACTTTTAAAATGTGCGTTCGTGTACTTGAATTCCTCTATCAAGAGTCGAGTCTAGAACGACTTGAGTATTGAAAATACCAGTTAACAAAGATGTCACATTTCCTGCGACGTGGGGCGTGCAATTTCTTGTTTTCTTCAACACGCAGGGGAGGGAAAGAGTTATCCTATTACTTCGATGTCTATAAAATTGTATAACAAGTAAATTACATGTGAAGGGTCTATCTATCAGACCAACGGCCTTTTTTCCTCTGCTTCTTCAATTCCAATTTGAAACCTGTTGTCTTCGCTATGAGCTTCGTTTTCGACCATGGGAGGAGGAGAAGGAGGTGGAACAGTGGATCTCTTCTTGGGAGACTTGTTATCCGGCAACATCTTCAATATGATCCCCATAGCTATCAACAAAAGTCCGCTCCCATGTTGTTCAGTTAACGGCTTCGTGAAGATTAGATATGACAGCAGTAGAGTCACTGCTTTCCTCGCTGTCGTCACCTATTTATATAGTTTGATGTGAAACAAGAATAAATTAGAATTTTAACTGGTATGTCCAACATTCCTGATACATTAGATTAGCAGTATTCGACCGTACTGTCCATTGTTGTCAAGTCCACCTCTCCGATCATGCCATCAATGTTCATGAGAGAGGCAAGGGCATAAGGTCCAATAGAAATCCTCACGCATAAAATGTGAAATTTTCATGGAAGATGTACGGACTGATCTCAATATCATTAACTAATGTCATCCGAGAGAGACGATAACATAACCATAGAATTTAAAATGCAATTTTACATCGTGGCCTCCAGAAGTCACCAATAGTTGTTGAATGTGATTCATGAGATAATTAAGGCAAAAATTTGAGAATTCTGGGATCAGAACTTACCATAGCAGTGGTGGCAGCACCAAATAGGGCAATTAGGGAAAGAACAGACACTTGTCCTATAAAGGTTGCCATGGCTTCAAATACCAGAACTCCATAAACGTAAGGATGCTGCAGAAACAAGATAACTTAATATTGTTTGTAAAGGATTATGATGAAACTAAAGATGTTTTTGGAATTTACCTGTGAACACGAACTCCATGCCTTAAATAGTTCTCCTGTAAAAAGCATTGGTGGGATCAAGAAAGGCATGCCAACGAGGGTAGAGCAAAAAAGCATTTCCGTCTGTCAAAGATTGAACAACAAATGTGTGACGAAGGAAGAATTTCTAATCATGAATTTCTCATAACTTTTTTCACGCCAAGAATCAAATCAAATGCATCACCTGCGTTGTTGCAGGATTCATGGTAAAGATAGCTTCTTGCAAATTCCCCAAAAAGGCATCCATAATCAATGCGCCAGATACCATCAGGACACCAATCACACTGAAATTAGGCGAAGTATGAGCATCTGCTAAGGTGAAAAGGATCAAACCCACCACCAAAAGCACAGCAGATAAGTATTCATGAGGTGGATATTTCCGTTTCAGACCAGGAATGAAGGCTCCCATTACCATCACTGGCAAAACCTGTATACAATCACAACAAATTATTATCTGGGATATCGTTGAAGTGTTGAACAAATATTTTCATCACAAGCAAGCAATTCGAGTGAAAAATACAATTTTCCATTAATCTGAAGTGCATCTTCGGTACGCAGCACTATAATACACAAGATTTAAACTTCTTTTTCTACTTTTAACATTATTCAGTACCATCAAATCATCTATACCAAGCATAACATTTGACTTTATTATCCTCTGAAGCTTTATCTTTGTAATGTTAAAACTTACTGAGTCTTGTATAAGCAGGTCACATTCAAAGGGTATATTAATCGACTTATAGTAACTTCTTATCTGGCTTAAATTTGATGCCATTACAAGAACTAGAACTACGTGGAAACATTAAATTATAAGCAGATTCAGAGTGTATGCCAACCCATTTATCTTTCAACACAATTAAAGTAAGCCATTGGATTTCTTTTTCACCTTGGTGGATTTGAACATGAGCTGTGCCGGATAGTTGAGAAAAGCCAGAGAGCCTTTGGTAAGTCCATTTGAACCCATGAGAACAGCAGAGAGCTTCACATAAGTCTTCCATGGGTTCACCATTTGCTTAGGGGTGAAGCCTTGCAAGTAAATCAAGAATATATACACCCATCCTTGAACGAACGTGAAGTACCATCCATAGCTTCAAGAAGTAAACCAACGAAAGATCCATTCAGCTAATAATTACAAAACTCGTGACGTCCACTAAGATCAAAATTCATTTTCGAAGATTGCAATTCATAACCTCACCTGAATTGGAGCCTGTTGTACACATATTCCTGAATTTAGAGCAAAACAAGTCAAAATACAGATCCACATAAGATAGAAAATGCTGCAGAATCGTTAGTAATTGAAAAGGGATAAATTGGGTTCATGCAGAGCCATATAAATTCGAAAGATGTTCATAAAAAAATGATGATGAGGCCAATTAACGATGATATCATCTGTAAACCTAAATTATTTCTGTAACTGAAATTCCACCGCCTCTGTATACAAATTACAAGGTAAGCATCAAAACGACCAATTTTATCAGCTTTAACAAAAATGTATAGATTGACAATCAAATACACAAAATTGGAATTAAAATTCAGAATTTACTAGAATTAATATACCTAATAGAATATGAGTAAATATACAATTAATCAATAGAAGTTAAATCTCCTCACCCAAAACTCATCAGCATGCAAACAGAATTACTTTTTACCCAAATGAAAAGATAAAATACAATAGTTGCCTTCAATTATTTTTCCACCAAACAAGTCCGAAAGATTAATATCGTAACAGCTGCTTTTTCCCTCCATCTTCCCATTAATTTTTTCAATTTCCGAAAATCAAACAAATGTCACGCACTAAACACCATCAAAGAAAATGAGTTTTTTTTTTTTTATTCTTCAATGTTATACCTCACAGATGCCATTAACAAGATAACCAAAGAAGAACCCAGAAGAGCAAATGAGGAATTGTTTCCATCTGGGTCTCTCAGAGAGAGAAATCCCAAACAGAGTCCGTGCTTGCTCTTCATTCTTCATCTTCTTCTATTTCTTTTCTTTTTTTTTTCACTTCACCTCTAGTTTTGTTGTAAAAAAAACTGTATGTATAGCTCTTCACAACGCCAAAAAATTGTGCGTGCATTCACTCAAGATTTTTGGCTGATTTCAATGCTTTGCATGTTCACTTTGGGGACGCAGAGTACATTCACAGAGAAAAATTGAAAAGAAATGAATTTAAGGAAATCGTATCGGTTTCATTACGCTATGGAAAGAATCAATATATATGTGCATACATAAATTTGTATGTATATATTTCCATGAAAGAATCAAGAAGAAAAAGAAAAAGGAAAGATTTTAGAGAGAGAAGACGGAGAGTTTTGAGACTTTTGAGTTGCTGTATAGAGGGAGATTAGGGGATTAAGAAGGATTTAATTATAAATAATTAGAGATTTCTTAATCAATTAATTAAAAATTATGCCATGGAATGGAAGCAAGTTGCACGTTGCATGAATTGCGTGGTTAAACCACGAGACTTGCAAATGCAATTTGAGATTATTTATTTATTGAACTTGTCTATGGGTACATAACCTTTGCCATAATGGTTCACATAATGGCCAAGTGTTTGGCCCTTATTGGAGGGTTGCCGGGTGGGATTATGGCAAAAATTATGTACATCTAGCATTTTTCTTATTTATTTATTTCATCTTAAAGAAATATTGGTGAGTAATAATATTACTTGCATTGGGGTTGACATCCTCCTCACGTGAGGGCCCGTGTCGTTGCTTGACATATTTTCGTTTATAAAATACTCCATTCGTCCTAATTATATAAGCTTGTTTCGTTTTTTACCCGGATTAATAAAGTTTTTTTAATGTCACTGAAAAATTAATTTTTGCTAAGATCTTTTCTAATTTACCCCTATTTAATTTTCAGCATGTAAAAATAAATTATTGTTGGAATCAATAAAGAATTTGAAGAAAAAAAATGGGAGTTGTTCCATATTTTCAAGAAGTGAGAAATGTGTGTTTGGATGATTTCAAGAAGTTGGCATATTAATTAGGGGAAATTTAATAAGAGTATATTGGTAAATGAACACAATATAATATTTTATATTAAGAAACAGACCAATATATTCGGGATAAGAGAAAAAGGAAACTCAACCTATATAATTGGGACGGAATGATTGAGAGTTGTTCCATATTTTCAAGAAGTGGGAAATGTATGTATTTGGATGATTTGAAGAAGTTGGCATATTAAGTGATGAAAATTTAATAATGATATATTAGTAAATGAACACAACAAAATATTCTACATTAGGAAACAAGCCTATATATTTGGGACAAGAGAAAAAGGAAACTTAGCCTATATAATTTGGACGAATGGAGTAATGAGTATTAACGTTTAATTCATACCGACTAAATGATTTTTATGAAAAAAAAAAAAATGATTTAATTCGACGTTGCATTTTATAGCAACATTGGGAATTTTCTTGACGCATTATTTTTTGTAATAGAGAGATTTCGTGTATTAAATAGCGTTCTTAATATGAAAATAATGTGAAGACTGATATATTAAGGGATTTTGGTGTAGATTAAAATTAGATTTTTAGTAGATTGTGATAAAAGTTTTTGAAATATGTGGTTGAAAAGTTATGGGACCCTTGAAAAATGTGATTAATATTTATAGTTTGACTTTGACTTGAATTAAAATCAAATTTTAATTTGGATAGTTGCAGCAATCAAATTGTAAGTTACAAAAAATCACATTCTATTAATTACATAAAATCAAATTGTAAGTTCCAATGATTTTTCCAAATGGTCGTTGAATTTTCCTCACTTCGCTTTGCATTGTTCACTGAATTTTGAAAGTTTTTCGAATGATTACCGAAATTATGAAACTGTTATCAGGTCCATTACTCAAGAATTCATCGTTTGAAAAATTGACAAATTCGTTGACGTGACACTTTATTTATACTAGAGTTATATTTATTTAATAACATATCACTAACTACAATTGTATTTAATAATGAATAATAAGCGTGAATAATGAAAACTTGCATTATCTCAACACTGCATGTTGCTTAAGATGCATTTGTTGAGGCAAAGAAAAAGGGTTTATAGATCTGCACATGGAGTTCTTTTTCCAAGTGAATGCTTGATTTCAATGTTCAATGCCTACAAAATTTGAGTTATAAATGCACATGGACTAGGATGGACCCTTTCTTTTTTTTTTTTTCACTTGTTATTTTATAGTATTTTGGGTATGATTCATCACAAAATAATAAAAATCAAATTTTAAGTTATGTCGAAATTAATAATCAATTTTAATCACATATTTCACGAGTTTTAGAATTTTTCAATCACATATTTTATCATCTTTTATCAAAATTTACTGAACATCCGATTTTAATCTTTACCAAACAGGGGCTAAATGAATGTATCGTTTTTTATTTCTTTTAATCGTGTCAATTTTGTGTCAATTGATTTCTTTTTTTCTTTTTCTTTTTTTTTTCCTTGTACTCGATCTATAAATATATATTTGGTATGTTATCGAGTATGAATGTATGTTATATGCCTATCTTCTTTAATCATATTAACTCATAACGAATCAAGCATATAAAACTTCTTGTGATCAATTGAGTCCTCCATCGTTCAATTTGAGAATAAAATAGAAAGAAAACACGAAAGTCATACAATTTTGGAAGACGTTAATTTGAGTCTCATTTAACAACATTTTCGATTTAAATTAAGATGTAATTGCTTTAAGATTACTTCAGTTGTGCGGTTTAAGGAAAAATGATATTGAAATTGGTAAATATATGGATCTCAATTCTCGACATGTCCGCGAAATACATACTATAAATTATGACTATGCCTTCACACAACTCAATTTGGGTTAAAAATCGAGGACTCTTATTTTCGATAATAAATTTAAATTTAAATCTATTCTTAATAAAAAAAAGAGTAATGATATTTATTCTGGACCGATAATAAGTAGCATTACATGTTACTCACAACACTAATTCAGTAATTCTTGTCTGATGAGAATTATAAATTTGCTTTTAATCTGATTCAAAATCAATAGGAAAGTGTGATTGGGTATATAGGTCAAGTTTCAAACTTTACAAATCTAAGAGCAAAAAAGTATTTTTCTTATTTTTAATATTATTATAACTTTTTTATCATTTCTAAAAATTATTTAATAATTAAAATAATATATACCAACTTAATAAAATTATAAAAACTAGATTCACTAAGGCCCTGTTTGATTTGTTAAATTTTCCATGGAAAATGGAAAATATTTTCTCACTTTCCAATTTTGTGTTGTTTGATGGNCCCCCCCCCCCCCCCCCCCCACGCGCCCTTTTTACACTTCCAGTTTTCTGGCCATTTTTAATTTTTTTGTGTAATGGAAATACATTTCATAATCAATTATTTAAAAAAAAATTACTTCAATGAACAATTTTCATATAAAACGAAGCCAAACAAACATTAAATTTTGATGAAAAATGGTGAAAAAATAGTTTTCGAGCAAACTTTTTTTTTTCTTTTTTTCTTTTTTTTTTGGCAATGGTAACAAATTTCATAACAAAAAAAATAAAAAAATAAAATAAACTTTAATGAACAGCTTCCATGTAAAATGAAGTCAAACGTGAACAAAAAGATCCAAAATTTTTAAAAAAGTTCGGGTGAAAAATTATACCAATCAAATGCACTTAATTAATAATTCTCTAGAAAATAATTTCTAGGCAATTATTTTTCCTGTAAAACATTTTCTTTCCACCCTTACAATCAAAAAGATCCTTAGTAATTCCAGTACTTAGTCAATTATATTATTTTTAAGTTTTTCAAATGCAAAAATTAGACTATTTTTCGTAATTTTAACTTTTAACTAGACGAATTTTACTTAATAGATTTATAATAATTTCTTATAAACTTTCTAAATTTTCATCAAAACAATAAGTCTCAAAATAATACTTACATAACGTAGATAACATCGTAACTTAAATCTTATCTAACTCTTTATCGAATAAATTCGATTTTTGACTTTTGTACATATAAAATCATTTAAAAACTCAAAACTAAAATCAAATAAAAAGACCTTAAAAAATATAAAAATATTTAACTTGACAGTTGATCGCTTAATTTTGCACTTAATGTCAAGGGAAGGCGTTTTGCCCACGCCTTGAGCTAGGCACACTTATTAGAATACCGACTGATGTTATAAAATTTTGTCAATAACAAAATAACATTTTAAAAATATAAAAGTGAAAAATAGAAAGATATATTAAATTACCAACATAACAATCCACCGACAACTAATTAAAAAATAAATAATACTTCCATGGATAATACCAACAACTTTATATAAATGGTCGTCGATGGAAATTTTGTTTACGATTATCCCTTCCAATAATATTATTTAAAAAAAAAAGCCTTTTAAAAAAATTGTATAATGCCCTTGAGTTGCTTCAATGTCCTAGTTTAGGCCTTGTTCGGTACAACTTAAAACTCTCTTGGGGCCAGGAGTATAAGGGGTGCTCGAACCCTGGTCAACTTGGACATAACCCGTGATTTACCTCCGCAAGTTACTGAGGAGTCGGTAGCTAGTCGTCCAGAAAATTAGTCTGGTTAAGCTGAGGGGCCGGTGGCTAGTGGTCCAGGAAATCAGTCTGGTTAAGCTGGGATACCTGGGTACAAAAAAAAAATTGAAAATATGGCTGTTATTGAATCTCACTCGTCTAATAAAAATCAACAATAACGGCTAATTTTTCAATTTTAATCCGATTTTAATTTCTACCGAACACGCCCTTAACAAAAGTCAATGATGTCCATGGTCGGAAAGTGAGACTCAAGTGTAAATAGCCATAGCTCTACCCAACTTAATAAATTCAGAGAACAGAGTTTCGCATGCAACCCTACAAAATTTCAGCCTAATACTACTATTAGATTTGGTAATATTTTTTAATTATTCGTTGATTAAATAAAGAAGAGCCATTGACTTCCAATTCAATATTTTAAGCACCAAAGAAATACATTCATTAAGCTATTAGTTGTCATTAGGGAACCAGATCCAGAAAACGTCTAAAGGCCCTTTGTTCATTCACGTGCTCAATCAATCTCGTAGAGTGGATTGCACTTAATCGGTCGACGCTGGATACTGATACGTTACCCTTCAATTTACTTGCTCGTAATATGTTGATTTTTAACCTTTTTAATTGAAGTAGCATATCATAATTTTTTAAAGAAAAATAATGATAATAGTGTTGTAAAACTATAAGATAAATATTAATGATTATGTAGTATTATCATCATGCAGAGATAAGTTTTATCTAGTTTAGAGAATTTATGTCATTCCAATTGTAACATTTATTATAGACTCTATAATATGGGATACCGATTCTCAATAAAACACACTTGAGTTTTGATTTTCTACTTTTATCTCTATTTATTATCTATATTTCTTTTTTATTCCTTCAATTTATAATATGTTATCAGCACAAACGCTTTTATTCAATTACTATTTTTTCTTATTAAAAAATAGCAATCGAAACTTTCTGCACCAAAGTTTTTACCCAATTTTACATTGTGAGTTTTTTTAATATTATACGTCTCTGCCATCAAATTTCTAATTTGTACTCAATTAGAATATTTTATGTCTTGCACTCAATTTTGAAAATCCCCTATGTCTGTCGTTTTCTTGAATATTATGACGGAATTTGTATGTATGTCTTAAAACATAATAATTTCTTTCCTTCATTAAAATTTAGTTTCATGGGGTTTGTGAAAAAAAAAAAAAAAAGTGTTAATCCGTGATCAAGTGTTTGGGTGCATCTTTCATTGAATTTCGTATATCTCATTTTGCACGTCAATCGTTAAAATTAATGATTTATAGTAGTTTTAATTGCTTACTAAATTAAAGTAAACATTATCTAGTGATTATGTGATGGAACTAATGATGTAAATTATTAGCTTAATATGAAAAAAAAAATATGATTATATAAATTGATTAAATATTATTTTATGTTATGGATATATATAATTTGCTATTGTCCTATCATAATGTGATTAAATATTTTTTATGTTCGTTTTTAAATTTTAAATTGATCATCTTGTTGCTCCCGAAGAAGTACAACTCTACAGATAATTAATATTCTGCTATAAAACTTACTTCTGAAGAGTTAATATTTTAAATAATAATTTGTTGGTGTTCTTGAAGTAGCACAATATTGTTAATATTCTAAAAGAATATTAATTGCTCCAAATGAGCATAATATTACAACTTCAATATTCTTCGATCAATTTTTGGGTAAAAACACAAATTATAATTTTTAATATTTCAGATGAATATTAATATATTACTCTTGAAGAAACAAAATATGACTCCTGAAAAGCTTATGGCTCTGTTTGAGCCATATTTCAATCTAAATCAAAGTCAAACAATCAATTTCAAACACATTTTTCATGTGTCCTACATATTTTCAACTACGCATTTCAAAAATTTCTATCACAATCCATTTAAAATCTGATTTTAATCTACACTAAACACCATGGGCCTGTTTGGGCCTGATTAAAATCTAATTTTAATATAAGTCAAAATTAAACAATCAATATCAACCACATTTTTCATGGGTCCCACATCTTTTCAACTACACATTTTAAAAACCTCTATCACAATCCACTTAAAATCGAATTTTAATCTACACCAAACACCCTCCATATATATTTCGATATAATAGTTCATTGTGCGTCCTTAAAGTTGCACACCATTATAATTAATATTGCAGAAGAATATTAATTGCTTCTAAAGAGTATTAATTATAATTTTCAATCTTTTATAAGAATATTGATATATTGCTTTTGAAAAAGTAATAGTAAAATAACGTGCTCTCGATGTAGTACATTATAATTTTCATTAATATTTTAGTTAGATTTTACTTGCTCTCGAATATCATAATAATATAAAATTTAACATAAATTATATTTTTACTTTTGAAACGTACATTCACTCCTGAAGAGCGTGATATTTTTGTTATTATGGAACGAAGTACGATTCAAACATTTGAATATTTCAGAAGAATATTATAAAATTGTTTGAATCAATTAATACAAATCAATATTCTTGAAGAATATTGTGTTGCTATGAAAGAAATACAATTTTATATTTATTAATATTCTTAAAAAATATTATGTTGTTATTTTTTAAGAATTACAATTTAGATTTTTCAATGTAAATATTGTATTGATTCGAGAGAATTGTAATTTTAATTAAATTTCTTTTAAAGAAGCAATAATTTATTTATATCAATATTCCTGAATAATATTATTTTGAAACTTCGGAATAGTCAATATCGTGTGATACTATTGTTAGTAATTTATTCTTCACTAAATAAAAAAATATATATATACACAGTTTGTAATGGTGTTTCTTAATTGGTACACTATACAAAACTTTAGTGATCATTTTGATAAACACTGTATTGAACCAGAAGTTCAATAACTCTTATATTTTATTGTTTGACATGTTCAGTTATATCATCACTGGCAATAATGATGCGAAATTGAGAATTCAAACTTTCAATGAAGAACCAGAATATTTATTCTCTTTTATCGAAAATTGATCATCACTGACTAAAATATGAATTTAATTCCCTAAATGGGGTCACATCACTCTCCACGTTGACTATCTAGACATTATTTGTATCTAATAGATTTGATACAAATATTAGATAATTGCACGGTATTCACAACCTGAAATTTGAAAAATTACTACTCAAATTTTAAATTATGTGCATAATTTTCAAATTCTACAATCAAGACGGTGTATCTTGTTAATACTAGTGATCCTAAATCTTAACATTTTGATAAGTATTAGTTGAGATGTTGATCAAATGGTTTAACACTATTACTTGTTAAACGTCTCCGATTAACTTAATTGAGAATAAAGTACTTACAATTTCAGCTTAATGAAAGGTATTATGAAGCGTGTCAACATCATAGTTCTCCCTATTATAATTGGCTTATGATTAAAGCCTAATTTTTTCATCTAATTATTTTGATAGTACAGTACATGCAAAATTAATCCACCATAATGCACTAAGATGGAAAGTAAATAATGTTAAGAAAAATACGTAGTTTGAACCCTTATATCAAATGAGCGATATTTATAACGAAGTTTGTTAATTGTTAAATTGGTCGTACAATTCTCTCAACGTTGGGGGAAAGAATTAAAAAGTTGGAAATAATGTAAAAATGCATCATTATAAAAATCATCACAAAAGATAATTATAACAAAAAGTTTGAAAGATAATTTATTTAGATACATTTACTGACTAAAGAGATCAATAATAACTTAAGCACCTGTTTTAAATGCTCCAAAACAAATTGATGTCCTATGAGGACAATTTGTTAGCATTATATTTGATATACCTATGACAAGCGTGAAGCATAATGATATTCGATTCTAATATAAAAATGTACAGACAAAAATGGAGCAAGTAGTAAAGAAGATCCTATTAGGGAGGCATATACTTTTGATGAGTATTTGACATAACAAGTTTTAAAACCCCATAAGAGGTTCAGATATCTGATATGTTGAAAATTAGTTATGTCACCATGGAAAAAGCAATAGAATCGAAAAAGAAAAAGTCGTCGCCAAGCATCGTATTATGAATAGCAAGAAATCAAAATAAATTTGTTGAAACATATCGATCAAAGTAATGATTTATCAAATAAAATGACACAATCATACTAATATTAAATTTACTAGAGAAATCTGAAGTTTCTGGACGCGATTCTAGTAAAATTAAACTTATTAGATAAATCTGAAGTTTCTGAATTTATAGTCTGAACACTTAAATGTGTGTACTTATACGAAATAAAAATGAAAAAAGTAAAGTCGTAATAATGTACAACTCTTTATCATGTGGTAGATGTCATCATAAGTCTCTATTTCATTAGCGTGATAATGCATGAATTTGATATGCGTGTAATAGATGTGATTATAGATAATTTATCTTGTATGATTTTTATACTAACTTTGAATGATTTAATATGCTTGAAGAATAATTCAATAGATATTATCATGAGGGGGTAAATACACCTTGTACTCTTTTTTTCTTTGACCAAAGTTTTGTTCTATTTGATTTTTCTGACAAGTTTTTTAAAGAGTCAACTTTTATAGTGTATTCAAAAGAATAATGCACTATTTTTCATTCATTAGGGTTTTTCCTAATAAGAATTTAATGAGGCCTTTTTTTTTTGTATAATGAATGTTCATAACATACAAGATATTTACCTTCAAAATAATAATATGATATGTATGAAACTCTCGAAGAGATCGACAAGAGCTATTTTCGAATCATCATGTTACTAGTCATCAAAGATTGATAAATATTTCGTATGAAGACGACATTATTTGAAGACATTGACGTTACAAGATATCAATATTGAAGATATTGACATATAAAACATGGATAGCTTGATAGAAGAATTGAAATCAAAGGGAGTAGCTATACTCTTTTTCCTTCGATCAAGTTTTGTCCCATTGAGCTTTCTTGACAATGTTTTAACGAGACAGGGTTTCATCACTCCAAATTATTTGTACTCCTTTACCATTTGTTGGTATTTTGTTCTTTCAGGTTTTTGTCAAACAATATTTCAATAAGATAGTTATTATGCAAATAATCATTAAAGAGAGACTGTTGTAAAACTATAAGATAAATATTGATGATTATATCATCTTATCATTATGCACAGATAAATCTTATTTAGTTTAGAGAGTTTATTTCATTCCAATTGTAATTCTTATTATGGGCCCTATAAATATTGGACATTGATTCTCAATAAAGCACACTCGAGTTTTGACTTTTGACTTTTCTCTCTATTTATTCTTTATATTTCTCTTTTATTCCTTTGATTTATAACAAATAGGTGTTTCTTTCTTTTAATTTTGGTTTTAATCGAGATAATGTTTGTAAAAGGAACCTGGCTTTAGAGTCAGGCTCAATGACCAAGTCAAAAACAGGGGCGCCACTTGCCCCCCCCCTATTGGAAGGGGGGCTGTCGGTGGGGCCACCGACAACCCCCCTTCCAATAGGGGGGCGCCACTTGTTTTTAATTTGGTCAGTGAGCCTGGCTCACTGGCTTTATCCTTGTAGAAGATGTCTTTAATAGGAGGGGGTGGCTCATCGCCTTGAAAGTGCCCCTTTATATTAGGTGATATCACATCAAATGAGGTACCCAAATTACCTCGACAGTTGCCAATCACCTTGAAAACAGTGTAGCAAAAGGTGGGTGCTGTCATTTCGAATAAGCCATCCAAACCACCTTGGAAATACACTGCAGCAGGAGGTGGCGCCTCGCCTTGAAAGTGCCACTTCGGATGAGGTGCTATCACTTCAAATAAAGCGCCTAAATCACCTTGATTAATTGCCCAATCACCTCAGAGGCGATAAGAGGTGCGAGGCGAAGCTGGATGCGTATATTGTGTATAGGGCTGTCAATGGGTCGAGCTGAGCTGTCTCGGTCCTTACCCACATGAGCTCGCCCAAAATTTAGCTCGGCTTAGCTCGCTTTATATATATATATACACACACTCCATTTTATAAAAAAAAAAAAACGATTTTGGACGAGCTGAGCTTGTGACGAGCCGAGCAACAGGCTCGGCTCGACTCGTGCTCGTGCTCATCTTTTTGACGACTCCGAACGACTTGTTCGTTTTGACAAGTCGAGTCGATTGCCACCACTAGTTGTGTAGCTTCTTGCTTTGTCTTTACTTAATCGGTTGCATGTGACCTATCTTGTAGGACGAATCGTAAAAAATTATGCATAATTTTGTATGCACAATATTTTTCTAGTTTTTTCTTTATTTTTTGGGCTTTTGCATCAACTTTTAAATTGGGAAGAATTCATAAATCAGATTTTAAATTTTAGCAATTCAAAATTTACGTTTTAAGTTTATAAAATACGAAAATAAGGTATTTAGGTAATTAATTAAAAATATTTATTATTTCAATATAATAAATTCAATAAGTTAATTTATTAAATATAAATTTTACTAATTAAATATAGTAATGACACAATTATATGCAATTTGGTCATTATTATCTAATTAATTAATCAAAAATTAATTTTTGGTCATAATTTATCAAATTATTGGTCAAAATTTTTTTCTCAATCACAAATCAAAAAATTTATACGTCACAGATTACTTCTCAAACACGAATCAAAATTTCATAGGTCACATATTATTCATTGAGGCCACAATTAATTTTTTTATAGGTCACAATTTATTTTATTGATCACAATAAAAAAATTACAGGTCACGATTTATCTATCGGTCACATATTTTCAAATTTGTTGGGCACAAATTACTTGATCTCATATAACCAAGTAATTGGTCACATACACCAAATAGTGGTCATACACCACCGTCACAGAATCCACCCGTCTTCATAGTCGCCAGATCCACCACCATCCCCGTCACTATCGCAGCAACCACCACCACCACCACCGATACCAACACTACATCACCACCACCAAATCGTCACTATCAGATCCAGTCAACTGCCAACAAAAACCACAACCACCACTACTATCGAATCTCCAGCCACCCCCACCAACCACCATCAACCTCCACCACTATTGCACTACCACTACCACCATTAACAAACCACATCACACCACAACCACCACCCAACAAAAAACTCCCAAACACGTCTCCGCCACCACACCCTACCTCGTCTGGCACCACACCATATCGCACTTGGCTGGAGTCGATCTCGACACATCGTCGTAACGCTGCCGTTCACAGCAGCGTCGATCTGCAAAAGTTGAGCAGGGAAGAAGCGCTCTCACACCCTTCGCTATCGCCTTCGCTGTAGTGAGCAGAGAAGAAGCGGTCATAAATCGCCGCGATCTATGTATTGGCGAAATCATAGATCTGCACGCAGAGGCGTCGGGTTTTGTTAGATCTGGTGGTAGCAGTTGCCGACGGCGGGGCAATTTTAGATCTGGTGGTGGTAGTTATCGACGACGGCCTTCTTTTCGGCGGGCTTTGATTTCGAACAGAGAGAGAGGAGGGAGAGAAAGTGAGTGAGTAGTGAGAGAAAATGAGATTAAAAATGAATTAGGGTTTATTTAAAATATTAGTATTATAATATAATTTAAATTAACAAAATATCCAATTAATATCTGATTTTTGATTAATAAACTTCATTCCTGAATTTTGAATTTGGAAGTTTAAGTACCTGGTTTTATGTAATTTTCCCCTTTAAATTTTACTTTTTGGCCTATGTACCATTTTTCTCCTAATAATACTGTGGATGTAGCATGACTCCCGACCCACTAATTGTGGGCTCAGTCCTTTAGTTGGCTAATCATGTTGAGTCTATTCGGTTCCATTTTAAAAGGGATCCAACATCTCTGCATATCACAATTCTCCAATTAAACGAAATTAGAAGGAATCAAATCAAATTCAAATAAAAAATATTTATTTTGATATAAATGAAAA
>CAIGRS010273044.1:0-13486 GCA_903798395.1 Fraxinus floribunda | reverse complement strand
TAAATAACAAGACTCAATTTAAGATGAGAATATTGACATTGTTCAAAAAGATACAATTTCTCTAATCATGAAAAGTTGTATTCAAGGGGAAAGAAGAATAGTAGCTTTAAACTGATATAAATCTTAATTTAGATCATAATCTTTCTTTATGTCGGGAAAATAAAAGTAGCGAAATTATTTTTTATTTTAATTGAGATCGTAAACTTAAATCAAGAAAATGAAAATTTACATCTCAAACACATAGTGAAATTTTCGATTTAAAGACTAATATTAATTAATACAAACAAATTATAATTTTTAGAACGGTCACAAAGTAATTCAAGGGGAAAGAAGGGCATCGTTTTTGCGTCTGATATTTTATACTTCAAAATTTCATATTTTGAACAGTTGAACTCATTGAGTAAAGTTCAATAAATAATGATCAATACATGTACTCGTTAGCTACTGACGTCAAATATGTAAAACTTTATTAAGCTCATGTTTGATTCTCATTATTTCAAAACACATATTTCTCTATTTTCTTTTCAACTACACACTTTTTAATAAAATAATATTACACGCAAATTAAAAAAAAAATTTATTTTTTTAATCACACATTCTCCATCAATTCACTTTTTCAACATACATAAAAATGAGGCTTAAAAATGCACTAAAATAAATGACGAGAATTATTATTGATTACCAGTTCATTAACTTTTGTATCCCGTGGACGATTTGAATGGAATTACTCATTTTAAGCCCCCGTTTGGTCCTCATTATTTGAAATTTTAATGGTTGAAATATTTTATTTTATTTTATTTTTTAAAAAATGAGTGGTTAAAAAAAATAAAAAGTTTTGAGATTATGCGTAATATTATTTTATTAGATAATATGTGGTTGACAAAAGGAGAAAAAATTGAATTATAATTTTGATAGGGTCATATAATGTCTAAATCAAATTGAAGTACAATTACTTGATTAAATAAAAATAAAGTACCAGTATTGAAATTTGAAACTATGTTTGGCTTCCATTTTTTTTTACCGTCCATAACTACTCAAGTAGAGCTAAAGAAATTACCTTGCAATCCTAATATCCCTTGTTTCAAAATATCTAATTTTCTATAATATTTTAGAATGTATTGTGATGGATTGAAGGAAGTTGTATTTATATACGTAAGCTACAAATTTATTTATCATAAATTTGTAATTAAACCTCGAGTTTTTGTACCTTTTGTCCCAGCCTTTCAGATTAGTACCGAATTTACCCCTAACCATTTTAATTAGCAAAATCCACTCCCAACCTTTAGTATATTTTCAAAATTGGTTCCCTTTGACAAAATTCTATTAGCTAGGACGACGATGTAACTTGCACTTTGAAGTTTTAATTCAAATTTCCATTTATTACTTAATTTTACCGCTCTCAATCATCCAGTGAACCATGTTGAGATAAAGATGGAACATGCATGGTTACATTAATTTATTTTGATAGATGACGAAGATACATTGTTATGTTCTATGCATTAACCGTGTGATATTTTATTGTTAGAAATGTATTTTTACGTATTCATAACTTTCGTATAAATAATAAGTTTATAAATAGAACTACTCTACTCATGAGAGATCGTCGGTCATCAACTTCGTGATTGTTTGAATTAAAATAGATAAGCGTATCCTAGTGCCTTTTTCATATTCGAAACTTATCAGAAAGTCTTCAACATGGTTTTTAGTTAATTAAGTTAGTTTTATTTTTAAATAAAAAATTGGTAATGTTAGAAACTATATGACTAGATACATTATAGGAACTAAGTGATTCTTCATCATTTTATTATTTGTTCATGATACCACACGCTTGATGATGCAATTCAACTGAGTATTATTTCCTCAGTCGAAATGGTTTTTAATTCTTGTTTTTAAGTATGTGATTTTATTTATTTATTTATTTATTTTTATAACTTTCAGACAAGAAAAGTTGTTTAAAAAAGTTATTTATTTAAAGTTACTTATAAAGTCATGTGATCCAGTATTTTAATTTACCAGTCATGGTTGCACTTGTTTTCTACTAGAAAATCACGAGTTATGTTTGAACTACATTGTTTTGAAAGAATGTGTTCTGAAATAGTAGATTGATAAAAAAGTATGGTTGAAAAAGAAAGAAAAGTTATTGATGTGATGAAAAATATTATTTTATTGAAAAATGTGTGATTGAAAATGAATACAAGAATGATAATAAAAATTTTAATTTGTACCATACATGAGCTATATTTTAGTTTTGTAGGGGAGAGGGCATGCTGCATGCATGGCAACAGCACTTTGCTTACTATTTGCTCGTGGGTTGAACGAAGGAGGTCGAGCGTTAAGAATTGAAACGACAACTGTTGAGTTTGAAGATGATTTAATGATATTGGTTAATAGTACTCAGAACTTGTTTGGTAACAATTAAAATTCAATTAAAATTGAAAATATAGCCGTTATTGGGTCTCACCCATCTAATAAAAGTCAACAATAACGACTAATTTTTCAATTTTAATCCGATTTTAATATCTACTAAACAGGATCTCAATTGACACACATAATAAGTTAAATATTGAATGAACAACAACGTTAATAAAGAAAAAAAAAATTTAAAACATTGTATGTTCTACCGCCTACATTAAATATCAAGTTGTAGTATAAAAAATTGAGATATGTTATAAGTACATGAAATTCAGCAGGAAAATTTACAAGTCCTGTGCATTTTTCTGTTGATTTTTCTTGTACTTGCAGACTTTTTGTAAAAACTTTTAGAGGTAATGGCACATAACGTTCCCACCTTTCACTATCATTGTGGAAAACGTCTATACCTTTTATTTTTTGGCATTCACCCTTATTTCCAACTTTCATTGCGCAAAATGTTATTTTCATTTATTTTATTAGTTAAAAATTGTAAAATGACTAATATACCATTTCTTTAAATAAAACAAAAGGAAAAAAGAAAAAGAATAATTGCATTCATAGTCCCAAAATTTTTAAAAAGCGAAAATAAGTCCCAAATAAATTATTAAAAGGGTAATTAGCACATAACGTCCCTACTTTTCACTATTATTGCAAAAAACATTCCTACTTTTGTTTTTTACATTTTCACCCCTAATTACACATTTGATTACGCAAACCCTCGTTTCTATCCATTTTTCATCTAATTTCTCAACAAAACTGTGAAATGACGAATATACCATAATATTTAAATAAAAAAAGCTAAACAATTAATTGTAACCATATTCCCGATTTTTTTAAAAATTGCAAACGAATCCCCATATAATTTATTTAAAAATAAAAAATTTTAAAAAATAAAAAGTGCAAATGAGTTCCAAATAAATTATTAAAGAATTATAAATTTAAAAAATATTTTTTATTTAAATATGAGGGTATATTCATTAATTCACAGTTCTTTATTGAGAAATTAGATGAAAATGATGGTTTACGGAGTCAAATGTTTAATTAAGGGTGGAAATTTAAAAATAAAATAAAATGAAAGTTAGGGACTTTTTTTTTTACAATAACGGTGAAAGGTAGAGATATTATGTACTAATTACCATATTAATAATTTATTTGGAACTCATTTGCATTTTTAAAAAAAATTGGGACTATTGATTGCAACTATTTTTTTATTGTCCCTTTTGTTTTATTTAAAGAGGATGGTATATTCATCATTTCACAATTTTTAATTGAGAAAATAAATGAAGAGGACTTTTTGCGCAATAAAATGTAAAAATAATGATGAAAATGCCAAAAAATGAAAAATATAAACATTTTTCACAATAACAATAAAAGATCTAATTACCCAAACTTTTAATATCATATTCGACGACCAATCAACTTGAGTTAGCAAGTCACAATCATTCAAAATTTAAAGTTAATGAAGCAATGATGGAACTTTAATTCAAGTTTTATGCATTTAATTTTTTAGATCCCTTTTTTTCACATGCTTTAAGTTAAAGCAAAATTTCGTACCAAAAGAAGTGTAATAAAAGGCATGATAGGTTAGGCCTTCATCACAACAGGGCACAAACATCACTCTTTGAGGGTCCCACAATGTCACCAAACCACACACCCCATTTTTTATATTATAGTCGTGTTTGAGCCACATTATTTTGAAAGAATGTATTTTGGAATAATAAATTGATAGAGAATGTGTGGATGAAAAAAGAAGGAAAAGTTACTGATGTGATAAAAATATTATTTTATTAAAAAATGCGTGGTTGAAAATGAATAGAAGAATGAAAATGAAAATTTTAATTTGTACTAAAAAGTAGCATATTTTTTTTATAAAAGTCACATATGATATCCGTTCGTTTAAATTATTAATAAATTTTTAGGATGAATAATAATGGTACCCATATAACCACACACAACTTCTCATTTTTTGATAATTAGAATTTTAACGAAAGAAAAAACTTTGGTCCCAACATTGATCCCAAAATTCATGTATTTCTTTTTAAGGGGTAGCAAATTATACATTATTAATTGGCCAACCAAAGTAAGAATTACAATTTTTACTTGTTTTGGTACAACAATGAATTAAGGAGACGTTACTGTCATCTAAATCGATGATAATTTCTACTAATGATGAGTAAAATTACTCAAGGACTGAAAACAGAAATCTAATTCTCGATTCGAATAATAAGAAATCGTTAAGTTTGAATTTGACTACAACTAAATTGACAAATTAGATCCGAATCTAGTATGTTCGGGGGAACACGACCCGGCCCACCCGCCAAGCCTGCGGACATTACTTGCAGAATTCAGACTCTTCTTCCACATGGAACCAATGTGTGGATCATAAAATCCAGGAATAAAGATGGTCATCAAGGGTAAAATAGTAACTTCAACGTGCTGATAAAAGAAGACACAAGCTTGTGCCCTATTCAACTTTGGTCGGCCAACTCCTTCAATTTTCCCCTATAATTTTCTTTTAATTCCTATTTTGGGTTCGAAATTTCTAATATTTCCATTTTAAGTACTGCCGACTAAGCACTAACTAGCCACAAAAAAAACTTATTTAACTATAAATCCATTTTTTTAACGTGCAAGTCGATCACGAAATTAATAATTATTACTCTTTATTTTATACCTAAATCTTTTTTTTTTCCTGAAAAATACATCCATTGAAGGGCAAATCGGTCCAAACATATTCAAATCTAATCGTTTTATTGAAATAAAAACAAAAACATTTATAATGGTGAAGGGCAAATTGGTCCAACAAAATTCAAATTAGCCGTTTAATCATTTTTTCAAAAAATTACTACCTGTCAACAAATCATATAAATTGCAAAATACTTTTTACAGATATTAAATGCAGATATAATTTCCCTGTCACAAAGCGAAGGAAACCTATGCATACACATATAGATACACTTGAATATACACACATACACATTTATAATCATTATCTTCTTCATCAAACCCTCAATTTCAGTCTCCCAAGCAATCTCCTAAAATTCATTTGTTAAGAATTTGTTTTCATCTCAGATCTGTTCGAATTTTCCCATTTTTCAGTCACAAGGTATATTTTTATTTATAATATGGATCATTTTAAGGGTCTGGTTATGAGTAGGTTTTTTTATTTTTTATTTTTTTTGTTAAGATGGGTTACTTGTTTTAATTTTTAGGGCTAAATTTACACTAGCGCAATCGGTGATTGAAAGTTATTGTCTGAATTGATTGATACGATCAAGAATTGGGGTCGCCTGTGTCTTCAATTTGATGTGTTGCTTTGATTTCGATTTCTCCCCTCCTTGCGTTGTAAGTCTCGTTTCACCCCATTTTCCAATGAATTCGTAATTGTTATTAGTTGAATTACGGGCTTTGAATTTTTGGTTAATCTTTTATTGTGTTTTGTTGTTTGAAGTGTGGAAGAATTAGATCTTGAAATTGGCTCCGCAAAAGCGATCTATGCGCCACATGGGTGGCCAGATGCAGCAGAGCAATGCGGCGGCTGCCACTGCTCTGTATGAGAACCCGGGACCCACGGTATCTAGTGGAGATGCTGGGGAAGCCGTGATGGCGCGGTGGCTCCAGTCTGCAGGGTTGCAGCATCTGGCCTCTCCAATGGCATCCAACACTGTTGATCATCGCCTGCAGGTGCATATACGATTTGATCTCTCTGCAATTCTGATTTATCTTGAAATTATTGACTCGAATTTTGTTGAAAAAGTATTAGTTTATACATTGGGAATGTGGAAGTTAGAAAACTTAAATTTGCAATGTTATTTAGAATGTGTCGTGACGTTTATTGTCTACTAATTTCATTCCCTAGGCGTGTGAGGGAGAGAGATTTAATGTTCACCATTTTTGAGGAAGCTGGACTGATTTGTACTGCTATAAGTTCTGAGTATAATTCTTTTTCATGAAGTGTTATTTTATTTTTATTTTGCTGAAATTTTGTGTAGGATTTATTGTCAGTGTCAAGTGCTCTGATCATTCATAGTAATTAGTATTTTGTGCTGTAGCTTAAAAAGATGCTCACTGGATCTTCCTTAAATCTATATTTTTGGTGTCTCGTGAGTATTATGTAACTTCTATTTAATTTCATATAACTGTATGACTGAAAGATTTTTTTACTTGTTTCTTTCCATTTATATGTCCTTTGAGTTTGTAACTAACAGTTAGAGTTATTATGTTTGAAGGGTTATGGAGCACAATCTGCAGAAGAGAAACAGAGGCTTTTCATAATGAGGAATCTCAATTTTAGTGGGGAATCTGGTTCTGAGCCTTACACTCCGACTGCCCAAAATTCGGGTGCATTTGCTGCATCAGATGGCATTTATTCACCCGAGTTTAGAGGGGATTTTGGAGCTGGGCTTCTCGATCTACATTCTATGGATGATACTGAGCTTTTGTCTGATGTACATACAAATATTTGACTTGGAAAAATTTAAATTTACTTATCAAAACTAGCAAGTGATCTTAACTGATAATGCACAATTTTCCTGATTTTTGTTTCAGCATGTTATCTCAGAGCCATTTGAGACATCTCCTTTTATGCCTGCTATATCCAATGCAATTGAGAGTAACTTTGACGTGATGGTCAACAGGCTTCAGAAAGGGCAGACAGATGCGGATGCTCCTGTTTCATTTCCTGCGAATGAAAAAGAAAGCGGTACACGGGAAAACAATGTGGCTAAGATTAAAGTTGTGGTATGTTCCTCAAGCAACATTTTTCAACCTTCTCTTCCCCGTGAGGTCTAACTTGTCAATGTTGCATGATGGATGTCTGAGGAACTAAAAGAGAAATGTGTACTTTCTTTCTCAGGTGCGCAAAAGACCTCTTAATAAAAAGGAAATAGCCCGTAAGGAGGACGATATTGTCACCGTATGTGATGATTCTTCTTTAACTGTGCATGAACCCAAGCTAAAGGTTTGGAAGCAGAGCATTGTTCCTATTTTGAATTTTTAATAATTATGATATGAAGGCAGATTAGAGCTAAGTGTTGGATTACTTTTATTTATATGTCTGACTTGGGGAATTCACGTTGGACTATCATATTGAAGGTGGATCTGACTGCCTATGTAGAGAAACACGAGTTCTGCTTTGACGCCGTTCTAGATGAGAATGTAGCAAATGATGAGGTAATACACCTTCAACTTAAGCGCGCACGCACACACACATATATTTGCGTTCTACATAGATATACTTGCTTTGCGTTCTTTTTACTGTCTTAAATTTCCTTTTTCTTTTTTTCCTCCATTATTATTTTTTATTTAGTGGTGAGGTGCTGGACCTGGTGGTTTGGAATTGTGAGCGATTGGTTGACATAATACAATGATTACTTCTGTTAATTTGTTTTCTGCAAGGCTTGATTGCTACATTTTGCTTTATCAGGTATACCGCATTACAGTGGAGCCAATCATCCCTACCATATTTCAGCGTATAAAAGCAACATGTTTTGCATATGGTCAGACAGGTATGTGGAGCCTCTTTTTTTTCATATTGCATTAGGTTGCATCTCTATTAGTGTTGCACAGATTATGGTCGCTAGTACTAGGAGCCAGGGCGCATCTTAAACACGTAGATCACTATTCACATTTAGATTCTGTCCAGTGACAATATTCAGGATTTAAGTTCCTGTTCATGTCTGTCGATCGCTGGTTTCTGTTTGTCTCCTCTCAACTTACAGGGACACTGGAAAGTATTGGGGGTTAAGGAATGATATAACTGGATTTATATTAATTGGACTTCAGTTGTCAAGGCCTTCACATTTAAGTCACCCAGTTATTGCTCATGCATCTTTGTTTTGATTTTGACTACCTTATGTGATTAAATTTTCGAGTTCTTTTGAGGTTAATTGGAGCCAAGATCAAATGGTTTGATGTAGCTTGGCTAATTATTACATGGAACTAAGCTCCTGCTTTTTGTACACGAATAAGAGTACATATTCTAAAGTTTTATTTGGATGACTGACCTCTCTTTTCTTTTCTATTTTAATTTACTTTCTAGGGAGCGGTAAGACTTACACTATGAAGCCGCTACCTCTTAGAGCTGCTGAAGACCTTGTTAGATTGTTGCACCAGCCAGTTTATCGTGATCAAAGATTCAAGCTATGGCTTAGCTTTTTTGAGATATATGGTGGAAAGCTTTTTGATCTTCTAAGTGATAGAAAGTTAGTATTCTATTACTTTGTACTTCGATTTTCTTTCCTCTTAAGTATTGATTATTTGTGCCATTGCCCACGCTCATGTTTGAATTTACATTACATGGAAAATGATTTTGTGAAATCATCTTGAATATTAGTGTTTGAAATGGCTCTTGATGATGTTTGCCTCCTTTGCTCATAATTTTTATCCAGGAACATCATGCATCTTTGATATGACACAAACTTCAAATAAATGCAATGGCTATACAGTGTTTACAATTCTGTTTCCCTGATATTATTTTAATGTTCTGTGATGTTTTCAATTCTTTTTGTAGGAAACTTTGTATGAGAGAAGATGGGCGGCAACAAGTTTGCATTGTTGGACTACAAGAATTTGAAGTGTCAGACGTGCAGCTTGTGAAGGATTATATTGAGAGGGGAAATGCCTCTAGAAGTACAGGTTCGACTGGTGCTAATGAGGAGTCATCGAGGTCACATGCAATATTGCAACTGGTTGTCAAGAAGCACAATGAGGTGAAAGACTCTAGGCGGAATAATGATGGAAATGAGTCCAAGGGTGGGAAGGTTGTTGGGAAGATCTCCTTCATTGATCTTGCTGGTAGTGAGAGAGGTGCTGATACAACTGATAATGACCGACAAACACGGTACTAATTCTGGTAGACATGTGGCCAATGGCTTGTGTCTTTGCATTTTCCTTTTGGTTTTTATATCACATGCTACATTTTCATTTGCATCTTGCCATGTTTCAAAAGCCTTATTCTTCTAATATCATGTTGCTCGTTGTTAAAGAGCTCTTTTTATTTTTATTTTTTATGATTGAATTCTGTTCAATAGACTTGAAGGAAATATAACCAACCACCTGTTGTTTAACTTTGGTGGTTGTGAATCTTGTGATCACTGGTCACTAAAAGTCTTGTTTAAATAATAAGATAACTCTGCTTATATGTTTCAGTGAGGTGTAAGATTATGGGGGTGTTTGATGGATATTATTGAGGAAAAAATGTATTTTAAATAGTGATATGATGAGAAATATGTGGTTAAAAAGTAGGGAAAAGTTATTGATACGGTGAAAAATATTATTTTATTGAAGAATGTTTGGTTGAAAATGAATTTTGAAAGAATATGTGTCAAATAGGGGCTACATCACTGCAAATGTATTCATTTTTACCAGCTTTGAGGGATTTCAGTGCTATGGCTGCTTGATAATATTTGAAAAAAATTAATGGATTGGTGTTTGATATTAATATTAAACAATAAATATTATCTTGGTAACAGATCACCATTCACGATGGTTTTTGATTCTTTTAGCTGGAATGTGCACTTACTCATCAGTTGTATGTTGTGCTCTAAATTTACCTTCTCATTCTCAACTTCCCTCCTTTTACCGTGGCTTGACAATATCTGTGCTATAATTCGCAGAAATGATTATTTTTGGTCTTGGTACCCTTTCTTACACGAATGTTTGATGTCTTTATCTTATCTAAATATATTTGAAAATTCTTTTAGCAACTTTTTCTCAAGGGCCAGTTTTGTAACTCCAGGTGATGTGTTTTGTTGTTTCGTAGGATTGAAGGAGCAGAAATCAACAAGAGCCTTTTGGCTTTGAAGGAGTGTATTCGTGCTCTTGACAATGACCAGATCCACATTCCATTCCGTGGGAGCAAACTCACTGAGGTGCTTCGTGACTCCTTTGTTGGCAACTCAAGGACCGTTATGATCTCTTGCATTTCTCCTAACGCTGGTTCCTGTGAGCATACCCTTAATACGTTGAGATATGCGGATAGGTATGTTTGTTTCTATGTGAGTTAATAATATTTACTTAATCATGTGGCTTAAGCTCATAAATCGCTTTGAGTTGGCAGGGTTAAAAGTCTTTCCAAAAGTGGAAACCCAAAGAAGGATCAAGCTAGTTCATTACCGCCTATTATCAAGGAATCTTCATTAGCACCATCTCCGTCTGTTGGTGCTGATACAGAGGATGTTTATGAGAAAGGTCAAGAGTCTAAAGCAGTGGATACAAATAGAAGGGATCTAGGGAAGGAAACTTATAATGTTTCTACTGATTATGAAAAACCACCCTCAAGCTTTTCTTCTAACAATGCCTTTAATGCCCATGAGGAAAGTAGTGTGATTTCTTCTGCTTTGGAGAAGGAGCAGTTTGATGTGAGAAGTTCTGTGATTTCTACTGGTCAGAAGACATACTCGACAATGTATTCACAGAATTCCGCTGATACGGAAGATAAGGTTCAGAAAGTGTCTCCACCTCGGCGGAAGGCTTTCAGGGATGAAAAGCTGGGAACTGGTTCTAAAAGAGATGCTGCTAATTCTGATTTGCCAACGACCACAACTTATAAACAGCAAATCACAAACAATTCTTACGCAGCTAGTATTGGCTCATTCCCTGGTTCAAAAAGAGATGGCGCTAGTTCTGATTTGCAAACCACAAGTCATAAACAGCAAATCTCGAACAATCCTAATGCAGTTAGTAGTGGCTCCAAACAGTCCGAACTCGAGCCTCCTGGTGGGAGCATAAATGAGATACTTGAGGTTGGTTTTGAACGTACCTCTTCTCAATAACTTCAATCATCTGTTAAAATGGAAGTGTTTCATACTTGATTATTCATTGTACTTTTTGACTGTGAAGGAAGAAGAGGCCCTGATTGCAGCCCATAGAAAAGAAATTGAAGATACAATGGAGATAGTTCGTGAAGTAAGTGGAGAATCTTTCATTTTTGTCATTTTTCTACAATACTTCATTTCAATACATCATATAGGTTGCAACAATGATATATGGGTCCAAACGTGCTTTTCACACATGCTGCTGTAAAAGAGAGTGCATGATCAAAACGTATTAATATACCTGTAGGATTATCTCCAAGTTCACATAGGAAACACATCTACTGTGATTGATTATAATTGCTCTCTCTCCTGGGCTCTTCTAGGAGTAATTGTCACCAACTCCAATGGTCATCTGCATTTCTATGGACAACCATTTTTCATTGATGTGTTTCTACAACACATCCATCTTACTTAACTAAATAATAATAATAATAATAACTAAACTTTGACTAACTGCAAAAGAATGAACTGTTCTGTTGAGCACAGTTAAAAGAGATTTATTAACTTCTTTTTCTTTTGAATGCCAGGAAATGAAACTGTTAGCGGAAGTCGATCAACCGGGAAGCCATATTGACAATTACGTGACACAATTGAGCTTTGTGCTCTCACGCAAAGCAGCAAGTCTGGTCGGCCTTCAAGCTCGCCTAGCAAGGTTCCAGCATCGGTTGAAAGAACAGGAAATTCTGAGTCGAAGGAGGGTACCTCGTTAAGGCAATATTTAAATGCCAATTGTGCCACAATTCTAACTCCTGCCGTGTACTTTCCTTATTACTTTGGTTTTTTAATCACATACAGCTCAATTTTACTGGCAATACATGTAATACAAGTCGTCTGGCCAAGTTTGTATTTGTTCTGCAGAAGGAAAAAAGTAATAGATCTGGTGGAAAATAAATTCTGAACTGGCACAACTTATACCATGCTGAAGTCACGAAGAAGAAAACTATGTTGTGGCTGAGGATGCAAGACGGGACTTTGGGTAGTTGTTGGCTAAATGATACAAGGATTCATGTTTGTTGGTGAAAGTGTACTATGAAAAATATTTCAACTGAATTGAATCTCGATTTGTTCTTATCGAGTGTTGTTGGTAGGTTCGGTAGAATTCTGGCTGTTGGCTGCCTGAATGATTTGAAGAGGCTTTTTACTGTAATAGCAAATGAAAACAACATTTTCACTGGTTTATTATCATTGATGCACTACAAAATCTTTGCATTATTTCAATTTCTATAATCTTTGATTCGACTTAAATTCCTCATTTGTTTGGTCTGAGTTCTTGTTTGTATTTGGAAGTGGATGAGATCAGCTGCCTAGTCTCAGTTAGTGTTGCACTTTTTAATGGATTGGGCGAGTTTCAAGCTGGGAAATGGTTGAATTAGCCAGCGGTCTGAATGGATACTCTCAGGGCCTGTTTGATTTGGAGGATTTTCCATGGAAATTGGTAAAATTCCATCTTTCCCAGAAAGTGTTGTTTGATAACCAAAATTTTTCATGGAAATCATTTTCTTGGTTTGGCTCACTTGTGGAAAATCAATTTCCATCAATTTCGGGGAAAATCAATTTCCACCAATTTCGGGGAAATTGGTTTTCCAGGTTACTTTTTATTTTTTTGCAATGAAAACAAATTTTATGGATAATTGTAATTTTTTTTTTCCTTTTAATCGACAATTTTCATGAAAAATAAAGTCAAACGAACACCAAAATATCCAAAATTTCAACATTTTTCAGGTGAAAAATTGTACCAATAAAACACAATTAATTGACAATTCTCAGGCAAACAATTTTAGATAATTTAATTTTCTGAAATTCATTTTCTTTCTACCCTAACTTTACTCTTGCAATTAAACGGACACTAATTGTTTATAGGTGTCCAAAGTGTATATAGAAGGTTGACTCGGACTTGAGTAAGATATAGGACTGCTAATTCGTGTACTAGGAGGTCTTCGATTAATTCCTTGTCCCATGAACTGATATCAATGTCCTTTCCAGTCTTGTCCTCAACTTGTACCTTGAGAAACGCGAGATTCGACCCAACTACACCTAGAGTGGGTGATTATGTGTAAACGTGGAAAAAACAAAATTAATTAACAAGCAGCATGTCACAAGTTAATTATGTCTAGGCGATTAATCAAACAATCCAATTAAGCTTATCTTTGAATACCGCAGCAATACCAAATCAATAGACAAAGCAGTAAACAATACAGAATTGTTCACGGAGAAACCTAACGTGGGTAAAACTCCAAGCACTTTTCCAGTCAAAGATC